>KV751332.1:7837504-7860680 GCA_001698575.1 Mola mola | reverse complement strand
TCATCAGATGCATTTCTACAGATGCATTTCTCCTTCCTTAGTTCCTAACCTCTCATACAGCTCATCATAAGCCTTTTGTTTAGCCACCTCCCTCTTCGCATTGTGTCGCATCTTTATTCCTGTCTACTGTCTTTCATTCTCGCTCTATCCCATTTCTTCCTTGCCGATCTCTTTTTCTGAATACTCTCCTATACTTCCTCATTCCAGCACCAAGTTTCTTTATCATCCTTTCTCTGTCCAGATGACACACCAAACACCTCTCTTCCTGTCTCCCTGATCGCTGTTGCTGTAGTAACAATGTCATCTTGCAGTTCTTCACGACCACCCAGCGCCTGTCTCAACCTCTCCCTGAAGTCCTTACAGCAGTCTTCCTTTTCAGCTTCCACCATTTGATCTGCCTTTTCTCTTTTCCTCTTCCTTACCACCAGAATCATCCTATCCTGTGCTGTCTGGCCACAGTCTCTCCTGTCACTACCTTGCAGTCTCCAATCTCAGATTGCAGCATCTACAAAAAATAGTAGTCTACCTGTGTGATCCTGCCTCCATTCTTATATGTCACCCTGTGTTTTTCTGTCTTTTGGAAGTAGGTATTCACCACAGCTATTTTCATTCTTTTTGCAAAATCTATTACCATCTGTCCTTCCAGGTTCATTTCCTTGACCCCAAACCTGCCCATCACCTCCTCGACTAACAGTAGCTCAATTTACGCCGGTACTCTGTTTGTCAACAGCACGTGTGGAAGTCGTTTTTATAATCGCTTCAAGACTTATTGCCTGTTTTGTTTGAAGTACCTACCTTGAAATTCTCCTCAGTCAGGCCTTCTTCTGTCTTGGCATCTCGGATCATGGCGGCCACATAACGTTTCACCAAGTTTCTCAGTACCTCCTACATCAGTAAAAAAAAAATGGATTTGAACAAAATAACTAAAATTTGAACCTTCAAATATTGGAGAGTCACTTTTATATAGGCAAGCAGGAAAATACATTTCAATGTAACTCTCCCCCCGAGAAATACTGCAATGACCACCTGCTGATATAGACAAATGGCTAATGCTTTACAATACAGACAATAAAGCACATCCCACTGAGTGTAATTGTTCAGCCTATTGTAGGAGACATTGCAAACATTCTACTGATGGACTGAAAAGGAATGTGGAGAAAAAGCCCTCTACAAAGAGGAGAATGGTCGATCTGTCTTTATCTCTCACACACACGCACACACATGCAGAGGGCAGCAATCAATTTCAGCAAAAAAAGACATTACATTCACCTGATACTGGTGGTTTTTCCTTAGGTTTTCTGCTGCTCGCCTCTGACAGAGAGATTATAGAGTTGTGGAGAAACAGAAAGAGTAAGAGACAAGAAGCAAATCCTGGCATATGATAAGCAGAAAATTCCTGCTTTAAAAAAAAAGCTGAAGTTATTATACAAATCCATTTGACTTATTAATTCAGCTGTACTGCTCCTACACAATGACTAGTGACACAAATAAGAGCAACTAATGGTGGGAATATATTGTCATTCTCAGGTCAACAAATACTGATGTTTTTGGACTTATATGGGTTCTAACCATCAACAATCAACTGTCTTGAGCATTGCACATTTAAGAAAAGCTAATAATTTTTTCTTACAGAATTAAACTACATTTTTAAACTAGATGATGGATATACCTCTCAGAACTCATATGTCATTTTGAATATTAGATGCCCAACTTACTCCGAGAGTACCAATAGTTTCAGGCCGTTTGGACCTCGTCCTCTTGCATACTTGTCTCTTAATCCAGTACATTAGGTACCAGAATGATTTGGGGCTTGGGATAATGTTGAATGGGGCTGGCATAGTAGCCCCTTCTTCAAAGTAACTCATCCACAGCTTGGTCCGGGCAAATTTCCACTCAATATCTGCGTGATCCTGAAATCAAGATAAGGCCACATGAAATGCCCAGGCAATATAAGCATTATCTATCCCATACACCAATGTGACTTTTTGACTGCGGTATTTTTAATCCCTACTCACAGCAATGTGCTGGTAGGAGTTGTTCATCATGGCTATGAGCATGTTAAGGAGCACCACCAGAGAGATGATGTTGTAGGTCCCAAACATTGTGGCGCCGACAAACTCTGTGAACTGATGGTCTGCATCCACATTGGTCACATACAGACTGATCAGACCAAAGATTGACCAGAAGAGAGACTGCAGGGTCTCAAATAGTCTGCAACATAAGCACATGTTACTCAGATAGAGCATCACAGTTGGATGGCCATAAGATTTTCAATCAAACATTCTCTTAGCAACTGAAAATCTATTGAGTTTTCACACACTTTCAACTACATATAGTAACAGCCACATACAAAGACAGACACCTCTCTTTTCTCGCCTCATGATTTCACATCATCACACGTCTGCACTACACACGCAAGCAAACTGTGGATTTACGTGAACTCACGTGGAGAAGGCATTATTCTGCTCCACACAGCGGATGCCTTTGCATTTGCCCTTCTCAGCCTTGGTCTCATAATAGAAGTACAGCTGGTTCAGCCCATTGGCAAATGCTAACAGGACCTGGAGAAAGAGAAAGATGTGTGCAAAGTGAATGTAGTTATTTAATACAAGTGTTGTATTTACTGTACCTTACTTTAAGCTACTTTATTCATGCTTAGATTCTTGCCCATGGGCAAATATTGGCATGTTTACCAGACAGTAGATGAAGAGGAACTTCAGGATGTCCAGAAGCATTCTCCCCAGAGAGATCTGCAGTGGCCCCAGATGAGAGTTGGCTGTGAACAGCGAGATGAGGCGCAGGGAACTGAAAATGTTTGCGATGGCAAACACCGCCTCGGCTACAAGTGTCGGATGCCACATCTCCCACTGGTTCCTGGGTTTACTACCACTATACTGAACAGGACAATGTACAGCAAATGGATGAAGTGAGAACACAAGAAAGTTCCAATGCAGATGTGTAATTTACTGTTGTTTCAACACAATGCTACCTTGGTGTAGGCTACAATCTTAAGTGAAATGGTGGCCAAGTATAGAGAGTTCATGACAAAGTCCATCAGGTTCCACCAGTCATGGACGTAGTCTTGGAAACCACCATCCCACATTTGCTTGATCTCTGCCCAAATGAATCCTAGAAAGAGATGATGTAAACATGGTAATGTTCAGAATGTACCAGGAGTGCAGTTTTACAAGTATTTAGTCCTAAATGCCTTAACCCTTAAAAAAATCCCTCAAAACACACCTTTCAAAACTGCTCACAAGTAACAAATTGTTCCCGTAATCAACTGCTTCATCCATGTTTTGTCCTCTTTGTTCTGTTGTCCATTGTAAAGCATCTTTGACTATCCAGAAAACTATTATGTATTATTACTATTATAAAATATTCTTCATGAACTCGAAAATGTCGACTTGGCAGTGGTGCTAAACAAACAGTCGCAATCACATCTGTACGACATCAGTCTTGAGGGCCAAGCTCATACGATTAAAGTTTTGTAGCCAACCCGCGTAATTGGTGATGATGATGCATCACATGGCAAACTAATTTTTCTACAAATTTTCATGGAAATCGATTAAATTGTTTAGATAATTCAGTCTGGAACAATATAGAGAACAAACAAATGATCTTATTGAGCTTAAAATTCTAGTGCTTGTGCTACACATATATACACAGAGAATTCAGCATCTTAAATGAAACATAAAAATCTTTGGTTTGTACCTGTTACCTGTGTCTTTACCAACAACTTTCGTTTAAGACTAATGGTTAGTAATTGGAGGCAAACTGATGAATAAAAGTACTACATACAGATTTAAAACAGGGCAAAGAATCAAACATCTTTTGCTCTTTTTGTCTTTAAGTACCCATGGTCCTCACCCCTTTAACTTACCCAGTACCCAAGGCAGGATCATCCACTCCACAGCAGTTGGTGCAGGGCCTTGCCTGTCCTGCTCCGTGGTGACAATGTGCTGGGATGCGAGGAGCAGCAGGAACAGAAAGGTCAGGTAGGATGCTGTGTGGCAGATAAACTTGATGAAAGGCTTGCGGATGAAGAGACCGTAGCGACTCTTGGGAGCAATGAGGTAGCAGAGGGTGAAGACGGGGTAGAGGAGGCCAATGAAGACGCAGGTGAAGAACTTTCCTGCCCAGTGGCGGCGTCTCCAACCCGGAAACTCATCATACCAGCGGGATGCCAAAAGCTGTTGGCAGTTTGGCTGAGCTACAAACTTAAAGGAAATAAAGAAAGGCAGAGTTATTATTTTCGTCAGCATCCTCAGCCTGAGGCTGGGTTTACACGGAAGATAATGCCATTATGATCACATGCCAGAAATAGCACCTGAAGCAAGATCATAATTAGTGCAGACAAGTGTAGGAGGAGGACTTATAAACTCTATAAAAACTAACAAAACACTGCATGAGAAATTCTTAAAGATGTATTTTTAATAATAGTACTTTCAATCATAATTGTATATTACTGAATTATACTTATCACGTATGTGTATTTATTAAAAATTTTATTCCTGTTTCCTTTTATATCATTATGTTGAATCTGTCTGCACTCATGAATGTTTTCTCGGTGAACAATGAAAAAAAAACAGGTAACAGCTGTTGACAACAAACCAAATAGAGATTTAGGCAGATTGTAGACTCATGTAAAAGAAACTTACAGTAACCTACAGAAACCTAAAGTATTTAGGGTCTTCCTTGGATATGCAGATAAGATTGAAGTCAACATTTTATGTCTGTTATCCATGAAGGGAAAATGTTGGAAACGTCAATCAAAGTGCTGTATTAATACCTTAGTGTGTGCGAAAGGGGAAAGACTAACAGGGGGAAATTTAATGTCATGCTCCTTTTGGTAACTAACTGCAGGTTTATGATCAGGGAGGCTAAAATATCTTTTTCTTGTTTTAAAAAAAAAAAAGAAAAAAAGAAAGTATAAATTGGTTTAATATTGTAACACACATGCACATGCAAACACAATTATTTAATATGCACTATCACATTTAGCCTCTAGAGTCAGTGTGTACACTGATTCTGTTAGGTTCCAAATCACCAACTCTGCACCCTTGTTACCATGGGAACCGAAGAGCCCTACTGCATCAGGGTCTGAGTAGAACGGCTCATATTTCCAACATATTCTGACAGTGGAAGAAAACATGACAGAAAAAGCTTTTCCTACAATAGACAAAATGCCAGAACTTATTTAGTAACCGAACATCTAGCGCAGACCCAATGTACAGGTTAAATTTATAACAGCCCAGAAAATAATCACATAAATACTAAGCAATTGTGTTAAATTCTACAGAGGCATGACTGTTTTATGTACTTAAAGAAGGCTTTGATAATTTTTGATGAACTTATTTTTCACAGAAATTTGACATTTGGCATGAGTGGTCCATTCATTTTTTCACTCCTGGCCAGCATTATTTCTAATTCATGTCATTTTAAAAGAGGTATTTGAGTTGACTGATGTGTTGCATTAACCGGCGTCATGCTAACGAGATCAGGCATTAATCTATATGAACCTTGTAATTAGGAAACGTATCCATAGAAGTATCTTTCTTTTTTATTTTATAATACTGGCAAGTAATTATAACATATAATAGTTACAGTTATTATTATTGCTGATGCACAGTCAGAATTTTGTTTTGAGCTCAAGAGCAAGATATTCAAATGGGATAAAATCACCCAGATCAGAGCCAATAGTCACCAGCTGTTTAGGCTGCAATCACTTCTCCTTTCCTATTTTGTCTGACTAAAAGATTAAAGTTTGGTGGACAAACCTCTGTCAGTGTTGTTACACGCGTAATGCTGTTCATTCAAGTTTCAACTAAAAGCTGCAACATTCAAATTCTTTTAATTCATTGGATCAGTACAAGCAAAAGGATTTATTGGACCATGACCTGACATCAAAAAAAGCCAATATCAGTTGCGGGAATTTTGGGAGAGGAAAGACTGTTAGACAGTGACAAATAAAGGAATACTGAAACAAGTACCATTTGGCCTACGATTGCTTCAATTTGGTGGACCATGCCACCGGCTGTTCAGGATCACCAGTATACTAAAGGTGGCATGATGTCCGACACTTGAGGGAGATACCTGTCGTTACTGATGCTTGGTAGGGAGTGGGGGGTGGGTTGAATCCCTGATTGGAACAGAGACATCTCCTGAAGGCCTTGGGTGATGCATGTTGTGCATTCTTAAGATGTTCTTCATCTCAATTCAAGCTGCTGACATTTTCAACAAACTTTAACCCCTTGATGAAGCCTACAGATATCAGCCATGTGTTCAGGGCAGGGAATCTGCTGAAGCATCCATTTCTCCAGGGTAGGAATGGGACTTGAAATGAATACATGTGGTGATTAATGGTCACTCAGCTTCTCCAGGAGCATGGAGAAATAAATATTAGGTTCTCAGAGCCAGTTTTCTATCGCAGGATGGCATAAATCCAGAGTAAATGATGATCTTCCTGTGGTCTACATATGTTGGCAGGATAATTGGCAACAGCCCTGTAAGCTCCCATAGTCAGATCTTCAGTCTTTACCAGTCTTGCGTTTGTTTACAGGCAGGCGTGCCCACAGACATGTCTGCTTCCCTGAAGATTCATTGTTTATCTATCTTTCTCCCCTGGTACGTTAGACCCTGATCAGGATGGTGTCTGGCTCTGCAGATATTTAGCATTGTGTTAGTTCTGTCAGGCCATGGTAACCAAACTTGGCTCACAAACTCAATACAAATATAAATACAATACAAATATACCCTAAATCAACTTATCTGAAACGCAGTCCGTCCTAGTCTTCTATACATCCATCGGCTAGTCTTACACAAAACATGTTTCTTAAGCTGCTTTGACCTGTTTATTCTTCATGCTTCCTTGGCTGGCCACTTTTCAACCTACCTCCACCCCATCTGACTCTTTTTATGCTGTATTAAACTTAATCAATGCCATGCTTGCTCTGTTCTGCGCTGGGGGTATTTGCTGCTTTAGGCAATCACTCAGGCACTTGAAAGGTCAGTAAGCCCAGAGAAAAGAGCCATACTGCCGAATTAAATCTATGCAAACTGCAATTTATATGTCCTTGACTTGAGTGGATCTGACAGAAATGGAGTTACAGAATTCTTCTGGCCCTCAGTTTGACAGTGGTTTTGCTGTGGCTGTCTCAGTGGATTTGCATTCACTGGAGACTGGAAAAACACTCATTATAGTGCATACCTCCACCAAAGTTCAGCAGTTCACTTTAAATTAAAGTCCTGGATTCACCCCTTTATCAAGATCTGTATCAACTTTTAATGGCTTTATTAAACCGTTCTTCATCCCCCCACCAACTTCTGTCGACATCCATGCAGTAGTTCTGTAATTGTGCCAACAACCAAACTGGCTGACTTATCTGACTGACTGACCGACCGACCAACCCAACCAAACACCCAACAAGTCAACCAATCAACAAACAAAGAAACAAACCATCCAACGAACCAACAACCCTTTGGTGGTGGTGAAAAATATAAAAAAAATCACTGTACCCCTGTTTTCCTCATATAGTCCCCTGAAAAAACTATTCAGTATCAACTTTGTGTAGCTTTTAGCAGAATAAAGATAAATCAGCAAAAGAATGTAAGCATAGCGGAGAGCAAGGAGAAAACCATCTGCTACTTCATTCCCTGCCTCTCGCTGCTGAAAACTGGCCACAAGTACCAGGAAAGGGCTATTCAGTGCGAGAAGAGAAAAGTGAGGGCACTTTTGTGACAGATTCCACTTCAGTCTTATGCATATAAAAGGTCTGCTGTAGCCCTTCTTTACTTTCACAGACACATACTGATATATCTACAACACTGGTTATGTTTTAGCTACTCTTTGCTTTGGTAAAAGATGGAATACAGTTGAAGATGAACATTGACCCTGTACATAGTCATTCTACATAGGTCCCTGCACATATCCATGGTTATTCATTCCTCACATGAAGGTCATGTATGCTGAGTCCCCTTTTTACCCAAGTAGATAAATAAAGAATAGATAAAGATAAAGAATTTAACTCATAGCTTTTTAAGACAACTGACTGATGACTTTGAATAGATGTTTTTAAAATCAGAATAATGTTTTGCTAAAGCAGAAAGCAAAAGTATTTTTAATGAACAAAAATTACATGCAAAGTCAGTGCAAACACACAAATTGACACAAACCAGCTTCGACTCTCACAGGCCTTTGCAAATGATGTAATGCAAATGAAACCAAAATGATACAAAATGCAAAATTTTGTCAATTTTTCCTAATTATACATTATACAGTACTGTATGTTACAAAAAGTTTATCTGCATCATTCTGCAACATTTAACAACATACATTAAACCATCACCACGGCATGAACTTTGAGGATTTCTCACCAGTTGGCACACAATGACGCACATGATGTCTGTCACCTTTAATGCATCCGAACTGGCCTCGTGCTTTTAAAAACAGGGTGTTGATGGACTTTACTTGTCAGCCGGTGATGAAAAATTTCCACTTTCAATATGTGTCCAAGAGAATTTACACTCACAGGAAGAAGACATACCCTATTCTCTGCTGTTGCAGAGAATCGGGTGCAAAATAGTAGAAGGAATTTAAAGACGAAAGCTCCTAAGCTGAAAAAAAAGTATGGATATATATAGAGAATTTTTCACCTGCTTTGAGTAAAACATAAATTTGTCAGAGTAGTTTTCCATTTACATTGGGAACAAGTGCACACGTTTTCTTGACAGGCTTCTTTAAAGCCGAACATGAGAATGGATTGTGAGGGCAGATGTCTGTTTGAGTACTAATGAACCATCATGACAGAGCACATATTTCTGCTAGTTTAATTTCATCTCAATTTAATGGCCACATTAAAGACATTTTCAAACGCTGAGCTGCAATTTTAATGGGATATCACAAGGGGGCAATGTCAAACTAAATTTTAAATATTATATATTTATTTAAATATTTTGCTCACACTGTCAAACTTCAATTTACTCAACTACATTTTAAACTGTATCGGTACAAATAAGAGTGACCCACTGTTGAGGCCCTCAGGGAGGCAGAAGGGATAATCGCCACTTAAATGTGTTTGTATTAAAGATGGTATTTATCTGAGTTGGCCTCCTGCTGCCTTAAAGCCAGGCTTTTCTGTCTGCTCAGCTCTTTAAATGGGAGGCGTATGGAGATTGTCTTCAGAACACCATAAACTGCCTTTCTAAACCCTGAAAGCACAGCAGCAGCTGAACTGAAAAACACACACAGATGCAGGATAAATACAGAAACCATAAAGGAGTGATTTTGAACACTACGCACATAAAAGGATTAAGAGGAGAACTGTCTTTCAGTTCGTTCAGTTGAGGGTCAAATACATGACATACTGCATCAGTCAACAACAACCAGCTTTTAAATACTGTATATACTATAGAAAAAAAACAAAAACAAACACAATCAGGCTGAATGTCACAATAATTATGCGAGCTTGAGTGTTTTGCCTGAAAGAGATGAGTGATGATCACAATGCAGACAAAATGCCCTGAACATAGCAACAACTCTATGCAAAAACAGGCAGGCTTTACAGTCCAACTGAGGGTCCACTTGACCCTCGCATCTCACAGAGGGCAAAACCCTCTCTGGTTTAAAGAACATGTGTAATGGGGACACAGCAATCTTTATCTTTATCTTTATTAAGTATCACTGCATATATGTGTGTATGTGCACACTCTATGATGTCATCTTCCCCAATGAGCAGACTGCAGTAGAAGTCATTGTTACATGAGTTCTTCAGGGACAAAAACAATTTCCATTGCAAACTTTAATCGTCATTGCTCGGTCCTTTATCTGTTTTAGACATCGTCTAACTGAATCAATGAACGGTTTACAAAAGCTTTCGGAAAAATCACACAAAGCGTAAAATTTTCCAGCTATCTGCTGTCATGGTGAAATGGATTCATTCCTGTAGTTGAACTGATATGAAATCCGGTTTCACACGGCTACTTACACTGTAAAATCAAAGCTACAGACTCCACACAGTAAAATTCAGGGAACAATATGCACTCAGTTTGTTTTGAAGTAGAGGTGTCATTGTCAATGACCCCCCCCCCGCTACAATTGGCTGAAAATAGACTGACATAAAAATATCAAGATCAGATCAAAGTGCAGACTTTCAGCTTTGATTTAAGAGGTTTCACAGAAATACAGCATTTACTGTTTAGGAATTTCAGCTATTTCTTACACTCTACCTTCATTTTCAGGGGCTTAAAAGTATTTGGAAAAACTAACACAATTGTTAAAAAAAGATAACCATATTTTTTAATACTTGGATGAAAATCATTTAAGTCAGTGACTGTCTGAAGTCTGGAGACCATAAACATCAACAAATTCCGAGTTTCCTCCCTGAAAATGCTTTGCCAGGCTTTCACTGCAGACACCTTCAGTTGCTGCTTGGTTTTTTTTGGGCCTTTCTGCCCTCAGTTTTGTCTTCAGTAAGTGAAAAGTTGCTCTTTTGGGTTGAGATCAGGTGACTGACTTGAAGAGTATTTCATTTCTATGCCTACAAAAAGTCTTGAGTTGCTTTTGCAGTACTTTTAGGGTCATTCTCCATCTGCAATGTGAAGCACTGGCTATCAGTTTTGTTGCATTTGGCCGCCTCTACCATCTATGTCACAAGATGTGGTATGCTGTGGCGTGTGAACTGTTCCATTTTCTCTCCACACTTTTCTCTTCACTATCATTGTGACTGGAGTTTATCATGGTTTCATCTGTCATCATAGCAGAACTACGTACGATGAACTAATCTGGCCTTCCTGTTCTTGAATGTTACCACTGGTTTGCACCTTGTAAAGCCTCTGTAGATACATACATGAAAGCTTATCTTGATTGTAGACTTTGACAATGACACCTCTACCTTCTCCAGAGTATTCTTGACTTGTCTCCGTGTTGCGAAAGGGGTTTTTCCTCACCAAGGAAATGACACTGCATCATCTACTTCAGACGGTCTTCTGTGGTCTTCCAGGCCTTTTGATGTTGTTGAGCTCACGAGTGCATTCTTTCTTTTTAAGAATGTACCAAATTGTTGATTTGGCCAGTCCTAAAACTTATGTTCTCTCTCTGATAGATTTATTTGGAAGGAGTGAAGTGAAGGAGTCCTACTGATGGACTCCTTCACTTGCACTGATATCTCCTTTGACTTCATATTGACAGTTCCAGTCAAAAATATGCCAAATGTCAATTCAACTCTGGACCTTCTATCTGTTCATTTGTCTTGAAGTAACGAGGGGACGGACCACACCTGACCACATGATTGCTGTCAGTAAATGGTCCAAATACTTTTGAGCTCCTGAAAATGGAGGTTCTCTGCATAAAATTGGTGTGGTTCCTAAATAGCACACGTCTCATTTTTGCGAAACCTCTTAAATTAAACCTGAACGTCTGTATTTCAGTCACATCTTGATTGTTTTATTTCAAATCCAATGTGGTGGTGTATTAAGCCAAAAAACCCCAAAACTCTGTCACTGTAATCTAGCAGCTAAAAAACAGTAAAGGCAATTAGATAAATTCAGCTTAAAATTCCTGAATAAATTACACAACCAAATCCTCATACATAGTGAGTAGTGTTAACTCCAATGAATCAATATTAGCAATAACTTATTGAGGGAGGGGTTTATTAAAAGTATTTTTGACATGGGGGACAATACTGATTATCTTTAATTAACCAAATGAACAATATATGCTCAAACTCATGCAGACTTTGTCAATACATATTGCTCATTTGTTGAACAACAAATTCAACAGTCGGTCAAAACTTAACATGTGGCTTTCAATGTGGATATATGCATGTGCGTGTCTTATCAAAGTTTTATGGGATCCCTTGTCAAATTCCCTTTGTATTGTAGTTGTTACTCTAAAAAAAATAGGTAGGCAGAATTGACCCATATTTCTATAGTTCATGTAGTGACTAATATACTAAATTTCAAAAGATTTGGATGGGTTGAATGAATGATACTGCAAAAAATCAATGAAGAAATTCTGGAAAATACTAAAAACGTATCTTTGTAACCTTTGAGAGAAAGCAGGTTTAATGCTTTCGCAACAATGACGTATATAATTGTTTTTTTTTTTTTTTTTTTAGGAAAACACTATAAATGCTAAAAAAAATGAGATGTTTACAAATGAGAAAAAAGCAATGGAGCACTTTAATAATTTTCTTCAACATACACACATACACACACACACACAAAAACAGAAAGAACATTTCCAGCACCATAACTTTACTCAGAAGTGGCTGTTAAACACTTTGTCCAGCCTGGACATTTATCATGTGAAAAGGGCAGCTGGGTGGATTGTGACCTACGTCATAAGACACAATCTTCAATCAAAGCCGTAGTGTGATCGCAGGGAATTACTGATAACATTCAGGAGAAAGGCACATTCGGACACATTCTTGGAGAGGCAGCAGGATGGGATGTTTGCTCAATGTGTGTGCCATGATTGACTCAATGGCAGCAACGGAGAGGTTAGTTAAACTGACAGGGCAAAGTCCATCTTCCTGTCAACCTGTGCATTGATACTGTGCCCAAATGTCCCCTTGTGACTCAACATGCTCATCTGCCAGCATGTGTCTTGATGCGTGACCACTGGATGGATGACGGCGGAAACGGCACCAACATAAATTGGGAAACCGCCAACAGCGCATCTGCTCTGACAGCCAGGAAGAGCTCCCAGCAAAAGATAGCTGAATGAATCAGAAGTCGCTCCTGGGAATGATGTGTCTGCTTCATTTTTCTTTACTTTTCTATTCAGTCGAACAATCCAACGATTGTTCGACTGAATCCAATGATCCAACAACAAAATCCAAGAATCCAAACCAATAATGAATTAAGTTTAAGTGAAAACATGCAACACTTTGAGACGCTCACTCTTAGCTGTATAATGTACTGAAGGTTTTTACATAGCGGCAGCACACATTTCTTAATATATATATATATATATGTTTAATTAACTTATTTTTCCATATGAGTCGCTTCTGGCTCTATATATTGAGAAAAAATAAAAACAAAAGCATTAATTCAGTGGACTGTAGAAGGATTAGTCCTCTGGAATTATCAGGGTCAAACCATTTTCCTCTCAGGTGTTTAAAATGCATGTCAGGTCCTGAAAAACGGACCAATACCAGTAAACAGAGCTGAACTGAAACTACCTGTTTGCTAGTGTGCTGACATTACAGATCACTGAAGAACATGCATATTTAGCTGCAGTTTATGGCTGCATCCTTCGAGCAAAGGATTATTTTCTTGTCAGTGGCATAATGACTGACTTGACCAGCCCTCCGATATTAGATCAAGTATTGCTTTATTAAAATGCTTTAGTAATTTGTCGTCTGCATGAACTGTCAATGTGAAACATAAAATTGATCTATCTAAACCAGCATTTAGTGCTGAAAAAAAAAAAGTGTATGCTAATCTAACTCCAGTGCACGTATTGTCTGGTGACATTGACTACTGGTTTGGCAGTCTTTTCTAGGCATTGATACCAAGAAGTTGTACAGTTGATAATATAGCAAATAATAGTGGACAAAACCAAAAATATGCATTTTGTTCAATATAACAGCACCGACAAGGCAATTGCTGTGAGCTATGCTGACTCGCGAAGTTCTGCTAAGGAGCAAGAAAGGGCAGCCACACTGAACTGAGCAGTACTCTGCGTGTGTGCGTCTATTTTGTTCACAGCCAACAGAACAGAATGATACACTGCTACCAATACTGCAACTTCCAAAAAAGAACTAACAGACCGTTTGCATGTTCTTGATTTGCTCCGTGAGTACTGTGGTCATTCTTAAACTGTGATATAATTGCAGGGTGAGAATCACACAAACATTAAGTTCCATTTCCACAAAGCAGTATGGTTAAGTTGGGTTGAGTGCGGTATGCATTTTTTTGATTTTCCATCATCAAAATCTGTATCATAAAGAAGGTGGCTAGACCCATCACAGTCCGCCAGAACCGACAGAATCGTCACTTCGCTGCGCCAGTTAAACTGTCTACCTCCTCAGAGCCTGCCTACTTTGTGTGATAAACAGCCATATGCCGGCAATTGCTTCCTTTGTTTGATGTTAGAGTTTCTTTGTCGACTTTATTAAAGGGATACGCTGTGTTGCAATTCTGTGGTGTCAGGCTACTTACATAGCTAGCCCAGTCAGGGTACCTCGCCCACCAGGTATTGGTACGTCTACAATTAGTTTATCGTGGCTATACAGATATCAAACTGCCTTTTTTCCCCAGCTAGTTCCACGTGACTTACCCAGAAAGCTATAGATATGTTAAATCATGAGCTATACACCTGACACTAGCGAGTATGGAGTTAGCCCAGTATGGAGTTCCTGCGATGGAACCATTTAACTTAACAAGGCTATTAAATTCAGGCAAAACCTTGGAAATAAATCATTTCATTTTTTGCAATTAACTACACTCAAAATGTTATTGCAAGTGTCTGGTGTTTCATTGCAAGTATCTACTATGTTACCAGACACTTGCACTAACATTTTGAGTGCTGTTAGTGGCAAAAAAGGTGTGTGCTATTGCATTGTGTAGCCTCGTCAAGCTAAATGGTTCTATGGACCGAACTAAATTTTCGAAAAAGACAGATATAAAAAAAGATATTCTATGAAATCTAAGATTCTAAAAAATGGGAAATAGGGCTTAAAGTGAAGAATACCCGTATTCTCTTTAAACAGTTTCTGTAAACGCTGAAGCGAGGTATGAAATCTATTTGTCACTGACAAAACCAAAGTCAGGAATACTGACTGCTTAAAATGAAGGAAACTTATAGAGGCGGCAGAGTACTCAATTGGATAAAGATGCTCACACAGGCTACCCTTTTGTTCTGGAGGATACGGTAAGCCATCAAGCTCAGCTGTTCTTGCCAGAGCTTAATACAACCAGTTTTGATAAAAATACCCATCCCTAACCCTAACCCGGTTAGAGTGGTTGCATAAGACTTATCAAGTGCTAGTGGAATGAACAAGTGGACAAAAACATGCACCAGGGATCCACCTCTAAGAATATTTTTGCTAATATATTCAACATAAAATTAGTTATTTTCTCCGATAGCTGACAAATATCGATGTCTATGATCTCTAAGTAAATATATTTTCATGATAGTTAAGTTTTATAAACACTGAAACATATGAATGAGACTGTGAAAAACATCGGGACGGCGGACATTACCTCCTTAAAATGCAACATACACATTAAATCTGTTCATACAAACTTTGCTTGGCCAAACAACAAACCCACTCATATGTTTTCCTTCTTATGTTTTATGTGGCAGTTGGCAAATGTCTTTTTGGTGTATTACCACCACCTTCCACTGACACAAACCCACACCAATGGAAAGAACACTGAAATCATCTGTTGTTCACATCAGACCAGTCTTGCTCGTCGAACTAATAAAATATAAAAATAAAACAATAGAAATGTATCCCGCTTCATTGTAGTGACACTGTACATGGAAAGAAACTTTTCACTCTTCTGAGATGTATGATCGTGATCAGACACAACCAAACAAACACTCATGATTGATAAAGGCAAAGTGAGCTTTAAGAACATGAGTTTGGATTCCCCTCCCGATACCCTGATACCCCTTCTGATGAACATTATGCGTAAATATTATATATCATGGTTACCTCTTTTTGGTGGTATTTGATAGCTAGTTTGAGTCTTGCCAGGTCATTGTTTCCCTCCTCGTCCAACAAGTTGGCGTCATCTCTGTAGTTGAGGATCATCTCCAGCTCTCTGGAGCTTCTCGTCTGGTCCAATAGGTCCTTGGCAAACTGTTTACATTGCTGAGACAACTCCTCATACTCTGACTTGAACTCGTTCTCCACCTTAAAATGTGTGGATACAGAATACAGCCTATCATTGTGATTAGAGCAAATCTCAAGACACAGTTATTTCTAGCAATTGGCTTTTTCTAATCAAACATTGCCTCGGGGTACAGTGTCGGGACGCTGGTTCAAATGATTCTACAGCTAAAAATCTAATCTATAACCCTGCAAGCCACCCATTTTAATTTCTCATTGTATTTAATAAAATATAATTAACCAAGACCATCATATAAAATGCTTGGCTAATAAAAGAACAGGCCACTGACTGTCACATAATGGAAACTGCACATAGACTTTAATTAATGCAAGCTTCAGTTATTACTGGAGTTGGTTTAAGTCAAATCCTACCAGCTGCTTGGCTCATTTATCCTCACCTTGCTGAGCTCCTGCAGCTCCCAGCTGAGCCTGAATGCAGTCAGGAAGGGATCCTCGCTGGAGAGTGCAATTAGAGAGGGACTCGACAGCGCTTTGTAGATGTTTAGGCGTGAGCGTGAGTGACGCAGGCTGTCCACGTCTGAACTGGACACACACTCCACACAGTTACACCGCACCTGCAGCAACAAACAACGCACAGGCACATTTTAATGAGGCTTCTATTGTAGCAATGCAGGCACTGTGTCTGTAATGTCAGCCAAGTACTTTCATGCCCGGGTGTGCCATTCAGAGGCAGAGAATAAGTGAGTTTTTTACTTTATAAATTTTGTGCTTCTTTCATGCTTTATCAATAAATTTATGTAATGCAGGCAGGGCTGAAAAATATATATGATACATATCATTATCGTGACATGAGAAAATATATCTTCTGAGATTTTGGACATGGTTTTATTGTGATAAAGGTGTTGTTTTTCCTGGTTTTAAAGGGTGTATTACAGTAAAAATGATTTAATATTTGCCTACACCCACTTTACTCATTAAAACATTACTGTGATTATTTAGAAAGAAAAAAAACTAATTTTGTTAATATTTTGGTACAATAGTTATCCCTACAATATTGTTGCAAAATCAATATCAAGGTATATGGTCAAAAACATTGTGATATTTTTTTTGTTGCCAAGTCTGTGAATTTATGAAGATCTATCTGAGGATAAATAACATGCCGTGCTTTTTATCGTGGCATGGCCTAAAAAAATCGTTATATTATTTTAAAGACTGATTATAAACTACTAATTATAAACTCTCAAGTAATTATATAATAAAAATAAGATATGCAAAGAAGTATCAGAAAAAAAATAAAATAATTCACTTTATCTTGCAAGGGTATATCCACCAAAATGCAATGCAATACATACAGTATATATTGTGTTATATAGATATATGTATGTGCATCAGAGGTGCTAATGACTCCATAATATCTTAGATTTTCAGTGATAAAACAAGATCCTGTGTAAAATACTTTATATTATTTGTGGTGTTTATTTTGAAATGATGTCTAAATTTTGAAAATGGAAAATGCCTTCTGTTTGCTCAATGAACAGTTGTTAAAGATCTGCAGATATGGAGATTTGCCGCAGTTAATAACCATAAAATATAAATTCACTTTATACCTCAAACCACGTCAAGCATACCCACCTCATGGGGCTGCGGCATAGACACACCTTTCTGCACCAGGAGCTTGATAATTTCATAGTTGTTGGTGTGTGCAGCAAGGATAATCGGTGTGATGTCAGGGGTGAAGTCAGAGAACTGCTTGTCCAATAAGATTGGAGGAACCTAATAAAGGAGAAGAGAAAATTAAAGCTTTAATCTCACATCTTCAGCTCTCTGAAGCAGCACATTTGGCCTTGGCCTTGTTTTTAAATCTCAGAGTCTTTATTAGATCAGATTTAATTGGTAGGAGTTTGGTTACACACGTAACCTGAAGGATATTCTGTTCGACCCTCAATGTAGTTTAAATTTATTTAAAGTGGAGTTTAAATTGAATATCAGGGACAAAAAAATAGTTTATGAGAGCTGCACTGAATACCGCTCAAATACCAGCAAAACAAAATGATGCCCTTGGTCAAAGTCACAGATGCCATCCATATCAAGACGGCTGATGAGAGGATGGACCTAGGGTTACAAAAAGAATCACATTTCAGAAGGAATCATTATTCTCATTCCACCTAACCCTCATATCAGCCACTCCAGCTAAGCCTTTTTACTATTCACGTGTCATTCAGTGGGAATACATAACTGCAGGCTGCAAAGGAGTAAGCTGGTCCGTTTAATGTTTTTAAATTGAAGACTTATTATCTGATCCTTTGGGGATGGAGAAAGTGATGGAGAAAGAAAATAGTCAGGAAATGGTTGGAGGATAAACCTGAGATGGGTAAGGAGCTATTTAAAACTGATGTGGACAGAGAGAGGATAGCTGAGTATAAGGGGCTCTAGTTACAGTGGAAGAGCTCTGCTAATCACACTGCCACAACAATGACAAAACAGAGTTGTGGCTTTAAAGCTGGCTCTCTGCTGTTACTGCACTTTTTTGCTTTTTTGCTTTTACTGTACTGTGGGAAATGGGGAAAAAGAGTTGTAAGATTCCTTAATTTCTAAAAAAAAATATGTTATTTCAATCAATTTCAGTAGTGAAACAGGAGCCCTCAGAGAGTGTATACCTCCACCAAGGCCGAACTATTGTCTGGGACATCTGCCTGAAATGCCATCAAGGCCCAAAAGACCCAATTACAGATGGAAAATAATGTAACCTTTCTTTAATTTCACTGCTGTCATTAAGCTGTAAACACATCCATTAAACGGAGATGAAAGAGACTGCTTCAGAAGTCTGAAGAAGAACGCTGGGCTTGAAATGTCACTTTTGGTTTCTGGGGATGTGCCAATAAAGCTCAAGCAAAGGGAGGAGTGTGCAGAATCATCTCTAAACTACATTTGAGGATTTTTTTTTTTCTTGAGCTTTGACCTATAAAGTCCAACATGTAATCAGCTGAAGCCACTGCCACTGAGAACTCACTGAGAAAAATCAAGACAGTTCATCCAAAATTGTGAAATGGAATAGGGGTTGCTACACTTTTACGGTGACGGAGCATCACAAGATATTTCAAAACTGATATGTGGAAAAAAAGCAGAGTGAATTTATTTTTCTTTTTTACTTCTGATTTATTCAGTCAGATTTAAATGTTTTTCTTTTTTTATACACTTTCACAGACAAGCATGCAAGTGACATTTGCAGAGGAGGGACAGTGAATATATTGTTCATAGTATGTTCAAGATGGAGCCACTAGGCAGGAGGCAAAGAGAAAGACCAAAGAGGAGATTCATGGATGTGGTGAGAGGGACATGCAGATAGTTGGTGTGACAGAAGAAGATGCAGAAGACAGGGAGAGATGGAGGAGGAGGATTTGCTGTGGTGACTACTAGAAAAAGCTAGGTAAAGCTGAGCGTGGAAGAAGAAGACAAACATACAAGCATGACAAGAGCCAAATGGTGGCTTTAGAGCTGTAAATCCCTGTACACACAACATCTGCTAACCTTAAACCTTATTGGAGAAATCTACTGCGGGGACAGATTGTGATAAAAGTGACAATATGCAGATATTAATCCCTCAAGAAGGAACCAAGTGTTCTCATCTGATAGTACAAAAAAAAGATGTGTTGCTAGGTGGAGGCTTTCCAATGGAAGCTTCCATCACTGTGACTGATTGACAAGTGAGAAGTAATTAACGGGTGAGTACTGCAAACGTAACTAACTTATTATTAGCTTTGTTTTTAATGTGAATTTTCCATTAAATGAAATAGACTGATGTCTCTTTTAAGTAGTATTTAAGCACATTGCTGCTTTGAGCTAATGCCAGTGTCAGTGTAATATGGTCACGATGACAACGGCTACATGCTAATGTGAGTGCAAAAATTACATAGTAATCCATCCAATTTTTGTGGAGGTATTTCAGTCTGAAATTTTATTAAAACATGCATTCCTTGAGCCCTCACCAGTAATGAGTTTATGAACTTATTTAAAAATAAAATTATACTCATCAGAGAAAATATCCTACACCTCACACATTCCAGTTCAACAACGGGAACTATAGAGGCCCTTACTAGTCCTGATATGTGTTTGGAAAGCTTCCATCCAATTGACCTTCATGAACTAAATACATTATCTTCATCTAAATCTTCAACTTTTATACTGTATACCAGACCCCATACCTGCTAGGCTGCTCAAAGACGTTTTACCCTTAGTTCTCTGCTACTGAATATAATCAATCCATCCCTTGTAACAGGTTATGTGCCCCAGTCTTTTAAAGTAGCTGTAATTAAACCGCTCCTAACTACAAACCAATATCCAACCTCCCCTTTCTTTCAAAGATTCTAGAGAAAGCAGTAGATAAACAACTATGGGGCTTTCTTCAGGATAATAGGGTATTTGAAGACTTTCAGTCAGGTTTTAGAAAGCATCACAGCCCAATAACAACACTGGTGAAAGTTACAAATTACCTCTTCACTACATCAGATGAGGGAATTATCTTGGTACTAATCTTATTAGATTTTGTTTGTACACTATTGATCATCACATCCTACTAAAGAGGACGGATCAACATATTTGCATAAAAGGATCTTTTTTAAGTCCTACTTATCTGATAGATATAATTTTGTTCATGTTAATGATGAATCATCCGAATTTGAGAAGGTTAATCATGGAGTCCCACAATGTTCTGTGCTTCGACTAGTACTATTCACTGTATATATGCTTCCTTTAGGTAATATTATTAGAAAGCAATCCATACATTTTCATTGCTATGCAGATGATGCACAATTTTACTTATCAAGGAAGCCAGATGAAATCCATCAGTTAGCTAATCTCCAGACACGTCTTAAGGAGATTAAAAACTGGATGTCTCGTAACTTTTGATTGTTAAACTCTGACAAAACTGAAGTCATTGTGCTGGGCCCTAAACACATTAGAGTGTCATTATCCAACAATGTAGTTAATCTGGATGGCATTTCCATGGTTTATAGCACCACTGCCAGAAACCTGGGTGTTATCTATGACCAGGAGCTGTCTTTTAACTCACATGTAAAACAGATTTCAAGCATGGCCTTCTTTCACCTCCGTAAAATTGCTAAAATCCAGCACATCCTGTCTCAAAAAGATACAGAAAAACTAGTTCATGCATTTGTTACTTCCAGCCTGGATTACTGTAATTCTTTATTTTCAGGTTGCCTTAATAACATTGTAAAGACTCTTCAGTTAATCAAGAATGCAGCAGCTCGTGTACTGACTAGAACTAAGATCAGAGACCATATTTCCCCTGTACTGGCTTCTCTGCACTGGCTCCCAGTTAAATCAAGAATAGAATTTAAAATCCTTGTCCTCACAAACAAAGCAATTCATGGTCAGGCACATATCACCTCTTATCAAGGAAGCCAGATGAAATCCATCAGTTAGCTAATCTCCAGACACGTCTTAAGGAGATTAAAAACTGGATGTCTCGTAACTTTTGATTGTTAAACTCTGACAAAACTGAAGTCATTGTGCTGGGCCCTAAACACATTAGAGTGTCATTATCCAACAATGTAGTTAATCTGGATGGCATTTCCATGGTTTATAGCACCACTGCCAGAAACCTGGGTGTTATCTATGACCAGGAGCTGTCTTTTAACTCACATGTAAAACAGATTTCAAGCATGGCCTTCTTTCACCTCCGTAAAATTGCTAAAATCCAGCACATCCTGTCTCAAAAAGATACAGAAAAACTAGTTCATGCATTTGTTACTTCCAGCCTGGATTACTGTAATTCTTTATTTTCAGGTTGCCTTAATAACATTGTAAAGACTCTTCAGTTAATCAAGAATGCAGCAGCTCGTGTACTGACTAGAACTAAGATCAGAGACCATATTTCCCCTGTACTGGCTTCTCTGCACTGGCTCCCAGTTAAATCAAGAATAGAATTTAAAATCCTTGTCCTCACAAACAAAGCAATTCATGGTCAGGCACATATCACCTATCCAGAAACTTACGCTCCCAGGATGCAGGGTTATTGGTGATCCCAAGAATCTCCAAAAGTAGAATGGGAGGCAGAGCTTTCAGCTATCAAGCTCCTCTCCTGTGGAACCATTTTCTAGTCTCGGCACAGGAGGCAGACATACTCTTTGGCCTATCTTGCCCCTAGTTATGCTGATATAGGCTTAGGTTACTGGGGCATCACTCTGCACCTCCGTAAAATTGCTAAAATCCAGCACATCCTGTCTCAAAAAGATACAGAAAAACTAGTTCATGCATTTGTTACTTCCAGCCTGGATTACTGTAATTCTTTATTTTCAGGTTGCCTTAATAACATTGTAAAGACTCTTCAGTTAATCAAGAATGCAGCAGCTCGTGTACTGACTAGAACTAAGATCAGAGACCATATTTCCCCTGTACTGGCTTCTCTGCACTGGCTCCCAGTTAAATCAAGAATAGAATTTAAAATCCTTGTCCTCACAAACAAAGCAATTCATGGTCAGGCACATATCACCTATCCAGAAACTTACGCTCCCAGGATGCAGGGTTATTGGTGATCCCAAGAATCTCCAAAAGTAGAATGGGAGGCAGAGCTTTCAGCTATCAAGCTCCTCTCCTGTGGAACCATTTTCTAGTCTCGGCACAGGAGGCAGACATACTCTTTGGCCTATCTTGCCCCTAGTTATGCTGATATAGGCTTAGGTTACTGGGGCATCACTCTGTGATGCACTGAGCTCTCTTCTCTGCCCCCTCTGATTCAGACTCCATCTCTGCTTCTCTAAATGTCCATATCCTTATACTAACTTTACTTCTTCCCCAGAGTCTTTGTACTTTATTATCCTGCAGGTCTTTCTAGGTCATGGTGGGAGCTACTGCTGTGGTCCTGCCTGATGCCTACTGCTCAAATTAGGACAGGAGATCCTGTGACTTGGATCCTAGGCTGGATTGCCCAGTTTAGCCCATAGATTACAATGACTTCTGGACCAATATATATACACACACTATATCTGGATTTATAGACTCATATGAAGTCAAACATTCTTAGTAAACTGTTATTGTCATGTTGTGTTGTGTTCAAAAAGTGACATCTATTGCATGTCTGTCTGTCCTAGGAAGAAAGATCCCTCTTCTGTGGTTCCTCCTGAGGTTTCTTATTTTCTCTGTTTAGGGTTTTTAAGTTTTTCCTCACCCGGTCCGTGGGTCTAACGGCAGAGGGTGTCACATCTGTACAGTTTCTCAAAGCCCAGTGAAATAATATTTAAATTTTGATTTTGAAGTGATGGACTGTGATCAAAAGACGGACAGTCAGTCATGCTCACACCCGAGATGAGAGGAAAATTATCATTTTCTTTGGTTGTGTTGTGTGTGGCCTG
>KV751332.1:7799148-7821448 GCA_001698575.1 Mola mola | reverse complement strand
ATCAAACCAGTTCTATAAAATTTCAATAAGCACGACGTTTCTTTATGATATGATTTATTCATTGTTTGGTGTGCTAAGTCTGCATTACTTAAAGAGTCTTTTTAACATTTGTCAGCTTATCAGCAATAATATGTTTCAGTCTCCTGTATAGAATAACAGCGGCAGAGTCATATCTGAGCTGCTGTGCGGTCACAACACGTTTTAGTTATTATTCATCTTAAATAACACCCCCAATATAGATGTCCTTTTTGTTATCTTTCTGCTGTTGCTAACCTCTCAGATCCCAAGCACATGGAAATCAGTCCCACTGGAGGCTTTGAAAGCACCCATCTGTAACAGTAAGCCAGTGTCCAGCTTTTAATTGGTGGGCATGCAGTCCGAAATCTTTACCTTTAAAGTGCAACAAAGAAGCCGGGACAAATTAGACTGTAAAAGACAAGGAAGCACTTAGCACTACTATGAATAAAAACACTTATTCATAAGATATATGAATACATGCACAGTTCCGTGCATATCAGAACTGTCGCAAATCCGCAAGTCAACTGTTATAATAACTACTGAGTCAGGATCAGAGTCTTGAAATTTGAAAATTGAGTTTCATAGTTAAAAAATCATTAAGACAGTGCAAAAATGTAAACCATGTTGGAATCGGGGCAAAACTAACGTATTTTGAACCTTGTGTTGAGGAGATAAGATTGACAGGTGAAATAAGTGACATAACTCCTGTTGCTAAGGATACTATTGTCCCTTGAGGCTCAGCTTATGTGGTCCATTGGTAACTGTGAGGTAGTGCCCGTACTGTATGTTGGCTTTGTGACATCACTGTATGTCTGTGTCATTTCGTGTCCAAACTTCTCAGTTCAAGGACTTAATGTGTGATCCTCTGTGCCCTGAGGGAGCTAATGTGGAGAGCCAGGTGATGCCCTCCATCTGACCCCCCTCTGTCAAAAGGATGACAAGATCCATCCATCCATCAATTTTCTACTGCTTATCCTATTAGGGGGGGCTGGAGCCTATCTCAGCATCTTCGGGCGAAGGTGTCTAAATTCCTTTTTTTTTTTTTTTTGAAGTAGTGCATTGGTGCTCTGATACAATTTATCTTGGGGGTACTCTTAACAAGATGACAGAGTGAGGGTGTTGATACTGAGCGAGTGAGTAAAGTACTCTCTCTGTTCCTCTCTTTTTACATTTACATTGAAAGCTGTCTTTTTTAAGAGCAGAGATTTGGGCTTTTGTGGTGTCAGACATGCTTTGTGGGTCTGGACACCTTCTTCCACCTCAGGCTGGAGCTACTGATTCTTGTGATTGCCTTTTTCTCATCTTTCTTTCAGTTTGGCAGCTAAGATTTCAAGAGAAGATACCTCATTGTTTTGGATCGTCCTTCATGTTCTACTCACTGGACACAGATTTGTTCCCAATTCCTCCATGAGCACCAAACAAAGCATCAAAGTACAACAAAGAGCAAAAGACAAAAAAAGAGTCTCGCCTTAAAACGTGAAGCTAACTAATGGTGTTGAATCCACCATTGAAAATGGTTGTTTCAGATTTTTCAGCGGCAACACTTTGCAAGCACAGATTTAAAGAAGCATTGGTCATATTGGACAAGTTCCAATTTTGATCTGATGGTGGCAAATTAAGGTCGATGAAGTGATGGCAATCACCTCTGTGCACAAATAGTATTACTACTACGCTTGAAAAACCTTTAAAAAAAACATCACCTCTGATGAGAATATCACCTTTTGACCTGGTTAATGTGTCCATTAGGTGTTTTTTATTTACTACAAGACACAACGTGACCGATATAAGCAGTCAATGTGATGGCTGAGGATTTCTTTTTTTCCTTCTGTAATCCACCAATTATCACAGCCAGGATTTTCTACGTAGAGAACATCAAGAACCAATCCTGATGATTTTTCAGGGGGTACGCTTAGCATTGTAAAACCAAAACTTAACATTCTTATGCATCAACTTGTAGGTGACCTTGTACCAAAAGTTCCTCCAGTCCTTTCTGGAAATCCATGTGTGTTTTAAACATTTATGGCTGAATTATTCTAATATTAGAATTTGCCGCTGTGCATCAAACAGTAGACTAGATTTAGAGTCATCAGATGACAGAGAGCTGCGGTCGAGGGGCAGGTTTGGCAAGCGGAGATGGGGTGGGGCTAAAGTAACCCATTCATTGATCCCCCCCAACCTAGATGAGGCAAAGATACAGAATTAAATCCAAAGCATTTTAAGGTCACAAATGTCATAAGAAAAACATCTGTATGAATGTCTTTTTTGTAACTGTTTTCCAGAAGAGGTGTAATATGATTTGGAGGTAGACTATTAAATAGCTTTTGTTTTGTTCTTTTGTGCCCATTTAAGCTTTCACAACATTGCTTTTGCAGCTGCTGCTCATAGAAAATAGGGATATAAATTACTGTTCAAATTAATAAGTTCTGCAGATGCCCTTGATTACATTTTCCAACAAAATTTGCCATCCTGGTATTTTCACAGATGTTCATCTGTCTGCCTGACACACACTTTCAGGCTTGAGATAGCCTTACAAATTATCAACAAAGATTTGTCGAATGTAAATGGTGGGTAAACAGGCTGGGAAAAAAATACACTACAGTGACTTTTCACATGCAGTTTCTCTTGTTTTTGCTGTAAGTCTTGCAATAGTCGCTACCAAAATGTTCCAACTATTGTTGCTGCAGATAGTTCCTGCTGTACATGGTAAGGAAGATGTTTACGAAATCCCTGTTCAAGAAGAAACAAACAGTGCTCCAGTTGCAATTGTGCAGAGACATTGCTTTGAATTCTGGTCTCTCTGATATGACACTTTTCCAAACTACAAGCAGGGAGCTAATTGGGAAAAAGTCAAATCCTCACTCCTTGCCTCCTAGGGAACACAAGAAAGGAGGCAATTCAGGTATTCTAGCTCTAAAAAACAACGTACCAATTTTCCAACTGTATAAGGTGTACAATATGAACTGCAATGATGTGTGCGGAAAACTATATCCAACACAGCATGGTACACTTAATCTAACATTGTCTAGGAGTATAATTTTCGCAGGCATGTATAAATTACTGATTTCATCCCTTGAATTAATTTTTCATTTTGGCAGAAAGGTCAGATTTGTTGTTGTAATAGAATAATAAATTCACCCTACTTTACTTTTGGAAGGTACTCAAAGTCATGTTTAAAAGAAGAAAATTACTTTTAAGTGAAAACCCAGGTGTCCTGAGATGCTTTCAGTCACCTTATTAAGAGGTAGAGTCTTATAGACACCATTAGCTGTCCTCTTAGTAGCTGAGCATATTGGTTTTGTCAACATTTAGCACACACATAAACACCCATGTAAATTATTTTTCATAAATAATAAAAGTAGCAATGCCAGATCAAACATTCCTGTTTGCTTTAGCCCCACCTATTTTAAATACAGATGTAAATAATTTAGTGTGGTGAACAAACACCACTCCACACCACTTTTATCACTCATCCCTACTATTTATAATTGCAAAACTTATAATATTTGAAATTTGAAATTAAAATTCACATTTATAGAGAATATTGTGTCTATTTGCAAACCATTCTCTATTTCTATTTTACAGAAATAGATAGACAGTATATAGGGTATGTGTTTGTCATTGTACACATTTGTTGATCAAAAATGGAAATGTCAGTCTCATACAATATGGGAAATCTTTCAGCTGGTATGGGAATACCAAAGATTTGTAGAAACAAAATCAAAGATAATCCGATTAATTAAAAGGGCATTCATGCAACACTGGAGGACTAAAGGCCTCAGTGAGAATCTTTTTGAGATTTTTTTTCTATTTTTTCTCTTCTTCCTATTACATTTTACTGTACTTGCTCTGTCAGATTGAAATCTGTGTTTTTAGTTTTTCTTTTTTTTTCTGGTGTTGCCACATGTCAGTGTTGGGTCCCTCAGCTTTATCAGCTTTACCTTTAACATGATGCTGTACTGATGCTCTGGAGTAATTTGATTGTGTGTGTGATTGTGATCTGTCCATCATACACACACACACACACCCACAATAACTTTAAGGCAGCCAGTCTCCAGTCATGCTTATGCTTTCGCCGCGAGAGGCTCAAGGTAATTACTCTTATCGACCTTTGCAGCAGTATCAGAGTCATGGGTTATCGTACAAGGGCTCCAATCAGAATGTAAATAAAGGTTAGTTGAGCAAATGGATGTAAGACATGTTTCATTTTTTCTCCTTTTTTGCCTTGGGTGAAAAAAACCCCACACAGAAATCCAATTATTAGCTCAAACTGCATTGATTGTGTCCTGCTCTAATAGGGTATTAGGCAAAGCCAGAGGGAAAGGGCACGTAGTTTCGATTCCACATAGCAGCCTGTTCTGAGGAAGTGCGTCAAAGACTTGTGGAACAATATATCGCTGGCAAGGCCTTTGTCATGCAATCAAACGGACATTCTGTATTCTCCAACGCTTTACTGAATCTACAGCTTTGATTATCATTCAACAGTTGAACCAGTTGTGCAATTATATCTGCCATGTAAGGAATGTGAGCACAATGTTTATTGTCACCCATGATTAACAAAATATATCTTCACTGATCTCGTGACCTTTTGCATTCTGCTGAATGCAAAGGTAACAAGCCTGGTGTCGACCACCCGCTTCAAACACAGAAGCCCCACATATAACACATGAGCGAGAAGCTCTAGTGACACGTGTACTTTACATCAGTCAGCTCATCGCTACCACCTGCCATGTATGCATCTGTGCGCAGAAGGTGAGAAAATAGTGGAGATATGTACGTGAACACATTGCATGATTGTGTCAAATATACCATCATCATAATATATATTAGGAGAAACTCACCGTGTGTGTGTGTTTTACATTCAAACCTACAATGACTTTGATATTTACCTCCTGTGAATAAAACCAATCGATCTTTCTTTGGCTGTATATAATATCACTGTTAATCAAAAGATAGAATGATGTCGACAAATCAATTTTATTGCATTGCACACATTTTTGTCCTTTGCACAAAGGGCTAGCTTTAGGTTTTAGCTAAGTGTAATTTCACCTGTTGCACGAGCTGACAGTACATTTAGTGGATTTTTTTGGCAGGTGTATGACCTCTATTTACATCTGAGTAAAGTTCTATAACTGTTACACACCAGCGTTCTCTGACAGTTCATCACAATGTTTATTATGCGTCATTTTTTTTTTTTACTCTCAAGAAAACATCTGACTTGAAACGTAATAAAGCAAAAAACCTTTAAATAAAACCTGAATAAGCACAATAATAGTTTCTTTGGGTTTTCATATCATGCAAATGTTCTTGCTTCCTCCCACATCAAGAATTTCAGGAGCTTTAGGGTATACACTTGTCGCAGCAGACACTGCCATCAGGTCCTCCAGAATGGCTGCACACTTCTTTTGAATAGGTCTGATGGGACAAATTCAAGTGATGAGTTTCACCGCTGGTATCAATAATGTCAAACACCAAATAGATTACAGGGGTTAACACTGTGGTATTATGGCACTGACAGACTTGTATTTATAGTTTCATCCTTTTCTCTTACTATAATGAATCATGAAGCAGCACTCTGCTGCATACAAACAGATTTGGATCTGTGGATCTGCACTGGAGACGTCATGACAAACTGTCATTGAAAATCAGTCATTTTGCTGTGTGACTGGGAGTGTGTCTTTCCCAATTAGTGATCCATCAGTCAATTTTGTTTAAGTCTGTCTTCTGTAAGCCGTTTGTAGTACTGAGCTCTTGAAATGTTACATTTTTTTCCATACTGACTACAGTGTATGTTGTACAGACCTGACAGTGAATTCAACATAATTTAGGTACCACAAAACCATTAGGAGGCCTGAAGTGTGGGCAAAAAAAAACACACCTGTATTGTAATGATTCACCCTTTCTGATCCTCCTGACGATGGAGCAGGGAGATGACATTAAAAGACTGAAAAGTATATGAACCACTGCGAGAGAGTGACAATTTCAAATGTCAAGTGCATCAATGCAAAATGATCCTTTCAAGGCCGAGCTATAGAGTACCATCTTATTCCCCTTTTATCCCGTCTTGCCTGGTTTTCCATTGAAATTAGGATGCTTCAGATGGGAAATAAACAATAACAAAGTGTTCAAATGTCTAATCTAGCATCTTGAGAGGAGAATGCTTTCTAAAGGCTCTCAAAGAACACCATCACCATGGAAATTACCTGTCTCTGAAAAGAACAGAAATTGGTGTCATGTAATTATAGGCCTACAAGCGTGTACAGGCACATTTTTTTGTCAATGTTTTCTCTTTTAGTCAAAGACTATAACAAGAATATGAGCTGGAGATATGCATTTTGAAACGATAAATGACAAAGTGCTTTACAAGGAAAAAACATCATTAAAATAGCATAGGCAGTCCTATTCTTCTGATTCCAGTGTGCCTTGTTGTGTTTCTGTAACATTAATTATGCATGAATCCCCCAATTAATCCCACAGCTTTGTATGCTTATGGTTTACACAGTCTCAATGTCTGTAGGGGTCATTCCTTCTTTCTTCCGCTGCAGAAGTAACTTGAAAAAATGAAATTCATTAGACAATAACAGAAATATAAACAAGTGCGTGCTTGAAATGATGAAATTTTACTTAAGAATTTACATCAAAAATCATGATCAGGACAAAAACCATCATTAAGTTTATTTTAAATAGCAGTTTTTGCGTGCACTGATTTTAAATAAGCTCTACAATTTGAGGTATAGCGTTCAAAGCTGCTTATTTAAGTCTTCCAGTCCAGCAAGGCTGTCTATTCTTATTGATTTTTAAGTAGTACCCAGAGTCTTTTGAACATTGATCACTTTATTGGTTCACCTCCTGGGAATTATCCACACATCCGTGGTGTCAGTGATGGTAACAATGGCACAATATGTTTAGGTGGGTGGTTTGTGTCAAAGTAACATTCACATTAACGTCAGAAGTTTTCCCAGCAGAATACCGCATATTAATGACAACTCAGACACTTAGGAGGAGAGACGAATGGAGGAGACTGCGAAAGGACAGCCGCTGAGTGAGGTCAGACTAAATGTCTACAAGGCTTTTAATTCTTCAGCTTTAAAAGGGAACCAGTTGTAGCATTTAGCTACAATCACACAAATACTGTTCGGTCTACATGCCCTGTCTGTGAACAGTCTGGTCCCAAGAGAAAACAAAACCAACATAGGAGGTACTGTACAGTTTTCTGTATCTCTCATTCACTACTGGTTAATGGAGTGAGTTGGTGGGTAATATATGGGCATTTTTATGTCCCTTTGTTTTGTATGGATGGTTTCATGTCATTTGGTATGTCATCATGTGGTCCTGTTCTCAATGCTTCGCATACTGTTCACACTTAACATTAAAACACACCTCCACATGCATCTCGAGTGACCAATTGTGATCATATCTCACTTCATCATCCATGGAACAAAAGGACACAATGTTTTTTACACAAAGTAACAACTTAATCTACAAAGTAAAACTTTTGCCAAATTTAAAGGCCCATATTTTGAGAAAATGTCCCTGTATTTGTTATTATTCATATGAACAAGTACCATCAATAGAATGGTAAGTGGTAATATATGCTGAAACTGTGTGAAACAGCTGAAGCAGCTGCTTAATATTGGCAGGCAAAACAAAGCAGATGGGCTGGTTCAATGTTGCTATGACAAAAGGACACATCAAGAATAAAAAATCATTTTTAGAAAAGCCTTTTCCCCTCAGTCTACACACAGGGGATATTTCCAAGTGTTCATAAACATCTGCTGCTTACCTAACATTATAACAACAGCACGTGATCGTTGTTGCAGCTTCTTGTCTCAGGAGACATCAGATGTGTAGTCTTTCAATGTGGCCTTGGACACATTAGTGTTCACACTCCTGAAAGAATGTCATCACATGCAGCCTAAACCCCCTCCGAATACTTGTCTGAGCAATTGGATCTCACATGCCTTCTTGATGTGTGTTTCTTGGAACTCTCTGCCTGCTCAGATCACTGGAAGTGCATGTGGACTGTGGTCAAGTTCAAAGAAATGCAGCAGATAAAGTGAGGAAAAGAATGGACTTGAGTTGATATAATATGATTGAGCAGACAAAAAGTATGTATCTTGTTAGGCTAAAGGAAGAATTTTAGATATGAAATTAAACTGTAAGTTGGAGATATGGAGTGGAGGAAAAGATAAATAAAGCTGTTTTTTAGTTGAAAAGAAAAATGGTGCTTTGCTGTTGCTACAAACAGAACATATCTTAGTAACATATGGATAGATAAAGATTAAAGATTTGTCTTGTGTAATTCTCTTCTCTTAAACATAAAGAAAGGGGCATTAGAGATGGATAACAGCTTTATTTAATAAGTTAAGTATAAAGGTATTTCAATCAGGGGAGCGATTATATTGTAGGCCTATCTGCCTCTATTGAACACATGACAAATAAATAAATACAACACTATAAGTAATCTGTGTCAAAATCAACAAAGAATCGCAGCAAATTACTGCTTCTAGACCGGGTGCCGGTTTGGGAGTGTCTTGGCCCCGTCTGTACTACAATTCCCTTGTCAGTGTAGCTTGAATCGAAGTAAATTGAGTCAAGTTGTGGAGGCTTCTGCTTTGTTTGGCTGTCTCAGTGCTTCACCATAGTGTGACAAAATTGATTGCTGTTTTTGGGCAACTAACAGCCCAAAACCTGAAGATTTTTCCTTTACAACACCTTATCACCCATTTTATTCCAAAGGTCATCAGGAACATCTGTTGCCCTGGCGTCTTTGGTAAGTCTCGTCTGAGGGTTTTTTCAGCCATCGTGTATCTGGATTGGACCGTGAGTTGGGTCGTTGAATAATGAAATCGCAAAGTTTCTTGATCTTCCCAGCTCAAAAGTTACAATTTACCCCATTTAGTATGGTTTCACCTTAAGTTTTTTACTCTACCTCTCCTTTTCTTCCTCTACAACCTATCAGGCTGAGCAAGTGAGAGTAATAAGCTAATGCTTTTCCCCCCCCAGTTTTTATCTCTTCTGATATATTCCAGTTTCCCTTTTGTGCAGACAAAAATATATACATTAGTTGGCAGTCTGCTGACATTTTTTTGCACAGACATATGCAACGCATGACAACATAACAGGGGATCTTTCCATGGTTTTTATAATAGAATCTCAATGCATTTCTTGTCATACTTTCTGTCAATTCTGCAAACAATGCATAGCATTTTATGTGAGAACTCCTGAGTTTGACTCTACACATTCAAGCACTCAATAACAATGGGCAAAACTCCAGAGCTGTTTGAAAGGACTGTGCTGGCTCACTGATGGTTTGTAATTATTTGTGAAAAATTCAGGCTTACACACTCAAAGTGCCAGTGTTTCATCATTTAAAGGTAATTTTCAAGGTCTATGGCTAAACAACAATTGTTTTTAAGTAAATAAGCAGTTCCACTAGCTATTGTGCACATGTTTTTAACCACATTTCTTTTAATGACCATGATATCAATGCCTTGTTACTCACGGGTCACTTATTAAGCCTGGGAGCTGATTTCTAGCGTCTAAAACCTTTCTTCTGGGTAAAGGCACAGCATCATGGCTCTTGTAAAGTGTCACAAATTGTCACAGCCATGTTTAACTAGATTTAAATTCACCGTGTGTGCAAACAGACATACACCAATTGTGTGGCACTCCAATTAGCTGCATACTGGCAGTTCAATTATTACACTTGTGCTCATGTGCAGCAAGGTTTGGGTTACCTACAGACCTTTTTCACAGGAGCTAGATGGGAATGGAATCGCAAGTGAACTCATGTGGAATTTATCAAATTGATTAAGGTCCATTTAGTGTGGCAGAAACTGTCTATCGAGACGACACACACAAAAACAAAAACCTGACTCTGTTTGACCTGAATGGAACTGAGTCTTTATTATCATTGCCATCACCTGTGTTTGCCCTGCTATTTTTGCCAAAATGGCTGTTGTGAAAAGGTCTATTGTCAGAATTAAATCTTCATTGAAAAGTGCTTTTGTCAGAACACCCATATTCGTGCATCATGAGAGAAATGAATCCATAACACATTTTTACTAGCACGCTAGCATTTTTGCCTAATTAAATAACATATTACCAGGGCGATGAGAAAGAGCAGCCACTCCCTTGAGAGTCAGCATTTAGTGGGTGGGTTTTATACTTTGGTCTTCTGTCAGAATAGATAATCAATAGATCAGCCAAATGCACATATGGTGGAGGAATAAGGATCTAGTGCCACCACAGGACCCTGACCTCTGTGGTTCCACAAGAGTGTCATTTCGATGATTTCATAGGTTGACCTTGCTGTATTTGTAACCCCTCCCCTCTTCAACAACAAAAACTGCAACTCAGATCACACAGTCATTTATCCAGGGGTTCTGTCATCCATCATACTGTCTGCATTTACTTCTTTTTCTTTTTTTTTTGTTAATTCTACCAACATTTAATCCATACTGGGACCGTCTCATTAATCATCCTCAGGCACTCGTGTCCAGAGGCTTTTGATAAAGCTCTAACAGTTTCCTTCCAGCAGCTTAACATGTTTTCTGTTTTTTGTAGGAGACGAAAAACTAAGCTTCATTATGAATGAGTATATACATAAACCATTTGTCAGTGTACAGGAGCACCAAAAAAATTAAATGAAGCAAGATTTGTTAACCTAAAACACTAGATATAGTCCTACCTGAAGGAATTTTTAGATCTGTGCATGAAGGGGAACTGAAAGATCGGGATTCAGTGCAGCAGTGGAGTGAAAGATATCTGCCTGAAAAGTAATGAGACACTAAATATTCAAAGGTCTAGCAAAAGTTTGCAGCAACTGGTGTTGGAGAACATGTTTGGACTGTGAAAAAAGTAAAAATGGTAGGAGATGGAGAATGTAGTAGAGCTCGAACCTCACTGTGGAATATTTTAAAGTTGGTATAACCATAGACCTGTTTTTTTCAAAGGGCTGAATAAGGATTTAATCTCCTTGCTGGACACACTTGATCTGCCTTCCTGTTTTGTTTTTTTTTAACATTATTATGGCATTACAGATGACTGACTATGTGTAACTTGAGCCCAACCACTTGGAAAACAGCCCCTTTGTTCTGAAGACTAAAACCCTGAGGATGTAACGCATCAAATTAGATTTGCGCTGCATCCGGCCATAGCATCTTTTAACTCAACACCACCGAGGGCCATTGTTCGAGACAGTAGGAAATCATTCTCACCATTAAATTGTACAAGAGATCATTAACATTTTGTGTGCTATTATGTACTTGTGTGCATGTATGTGTGTGAGTATTATTTGTAAGACTTTATCCAAAACAGCAGCTTTAAGAGACGATCACTGTTTATCTGTTTATCAATGTTTGTCACTTAACTGTTCATAACTTGACATGTGATAAATAATGAAATAACTTACTGCAACTGTTGGAAAATTTGGGAGACCGTAGAAAAGTTTTCAGCAGAGATTTAGTCAATCAATGAATACTATTATACACATCAAATTTCAAAAGACCTATAGCTAAATAGAGAAGAACTGATGCATTTTGTAAGTGCAGAAATGTGCTACATTTACTGTAGCTTTGGGACTGCATCTGCACCAAGTGCATCACACTGGTGAGGTGACCTTTAATAAAATATTTGTATTAAATGTCAACGGAGCGCAATGGAAGATGGACGTTATTTGGCGTTTCGTCGAGAGGGAATGGAGCTGTTAAAACAATCCTGTGCTAATAAATATTCAGCTGTTGACATTTTTGTAAAGATACCAGGCACCCAAAAATGCGTCATTCTATGTGGGTTACTCCAAATGGCCAAACAAATCATCGCTCTGTTTAAAAGGTGATTTAAAGTGAATTACTTAATATGGAGAATATGGAGCACATTATAAAGTGAAAATGACATCGATCTTAGAGAAGGAAAGAATTCTTAAGTGTCTTGAAACAATACTGAAACAAAAGTTTCAGTATTTGCTTTTGGCACAAGGACAAATGATGGATGTAATGATTTCTAGAAAAAAAGAGTATACAAATCATTGCAATCACTGGGGGCATGTGGCGAATGGGTTGTATGTGTGTTGTTTTTTTTATTTTAATTTTTCAATGCAGTAGCTTTAATGCAATTACAGAGCACAGACAGATGGATTTGCTTCAGTCCTGTGGTGGTTCTAGTAAATCACTTCACTCTGCTTTTCAATGACAGATCAGGACTGGATGGGGGAGAACTGGAGCTTTGTAGACTTAGTCTATTCCTCAAAACATATTACTTAATCACCCTGACAAAACTATTGACTCACTGGACACCTAACAAATAGCAGTGGGTGAGAAAATGAACCTTGATATGATTTTATAGCACAAAACATTTGCTCAACTACCAACCTACACTCTGTAAAACTAGCTTTAGTATGAGAATATGAGTGTTAATGATCATTCACATTCACTCTCCAAAATCCCACTTTACCGTTGTTATAGACACCTTTTACCAGCTATCAACAGTTCATACGAATAGAACAGCTTCACTTCAGTGAAACGAAGAAGCTGAATTGTGTTAAACAAAGTCAGCTTCATTTTCTTCCAACCTTTCTATCACAGCAGTTTACAAAGATAGACATCTTCAAACAATTAAAATGTATGGGCTTCCATTTAAAGCATAGCAAAAATAATGTACTTTGAAATTTTCATGAACAGTGGTTCCAAGTACATTGCTGTCTCAAACATGTGTGCATATTTGGTGTATAGTTATATAAAGTTCATATGAATTTTAAGCATTTTGCATATATTCAAAGTTTTTTGGAAAGAAGGAAGAAATCATATGACCCTCATAATCATGGTGATGGTTGATATAGTGAAATGGTTGTTTAGGAAAGATTATGCTTCGGGTTAAAACATTTTAACCACTTTACATAAGTTTATATAAGTTTAAATTGCCTAAGTGACATCAATCAATTTCTGAATGTGAAAATAAATAATTGTTTATGTGTTTGACCCATCAAACTTTTCCATTATTCCTCCAAAATAGGCTTCCGACACGTAATGATACAAATAATAAGTTTTATTTCTAGATCCTTTTGAAAACAGAGTGAAGACAGTGCTTTACAAGTTTGAAACACAAAATAAATTACAAATATGTTTCATTTTGAAATTTTGATTGCGTCTTAGTCCCCATGTCCTGTTAAGTTTTCTTCCCTCATGAGTGTGGTATTGCTTCTCCTCCCTAATGTGTTTACCTCGTGTTTAATTGTCTACCCACTCCTTATGTATTTAAACCCTGTGTTCCAGATCGTCTTGTTTCCTTTGAGCATTCCAGCAATATATTCCTTGTGAGTTTCCTTGTGCACAAACTTGTTTATCAACCGGTTTCTGGGGTTTGTCTTTTTGGATTTGTACCTTTTCTTGCTAGTCTGTTCTCCCAATGTCGACCCAGTTTCCGATTAAACGGCTTAAGTACTTCCCACTGAGTCTCTGCATCGTGAATCCTCTAGAGTCTGTACCTGATAGTACGATCTGGCCAAGAATGGATTCAGCCAAGTGTGACCCAGTTTGCTGAGCCTTGAAAGCTCAAGGAGCACGCCTTCACTGGCAAGAGGAGCAACTGGAGTTAGTTCGCCAGGAAATGTTAGAAGTGGCGAAACGCAATGAATCTGCATGGCCGACATTATCAGCTCAATTAAATTTTATTATTGATCGACTGCAGATTTCAGGTAAACCCTCTGCTTCACCAAAAGTTCCTAAGTGTTCGGAAGCTGCGGCTGCGTTTCTTGTTTCCACCGTCAGCTCGCATTCTCTCCATCACTGTTGTCCAGAACGTTTTTCTGGAGAGTTTGGGGATTGCTGTCGCTTTATTTCCCCTGTGTGAGGTACATTTTGAGTTTAATGCTTCCACCTTTTCTTCGGACTGTGCCAAGATTGCATTTCTATTCTCCTACTTGACTGGTCGAGCCAGTTCATGGGCTACTGCTGAGTGGAGCCGCAGATCAGCTGCGTGTTATTCTTTGGCAGAATTTCTTAAAATGTACACAAATATTTCAGTCGACAACTCCAGGCTGAGAAGCAGTTAAAGCATTGGTGTCTTTGAAGCAAGGCAAACGGTCAGTAATCGATTACGCAGTTGAGTACCGTACCATAGCCGCTGACAGTGGTTGGAATCAACCTGCGCTTATAGATGCTTTTCTGAACAGCTTGTCTGAGATGTTAAATGATTATTTAGCTCCATTAGATTTGCTAAGGGGAACTTGAGGCATTAGTCGAGTTGGAACCAGTCACGGTTCTCATCCATTTCGCAGCAGCGAGCTTATCCTTCAGTTCCCCAGCAGTGAGTTGTTTCTCCTACTCCATCTAAGGAGTTATTTGACAAGCAAGAACAATCGAGTGAACCAACAGAAGCGATGCAAATCGGCCAGACTCGCCTCACTCCATTGGAACGGAGATGCATTTACTGTGCACAGCTGGATACTTCATCACCTCCTGCCTGGTTAGTTCTTAATGCTGCGTCTTCATCATTGGGAAGTCAAACCAAATTACCTGGCACATCCAAGTGACCTCTAAATAAAGTAACACTCCAATCGGATTCTGATTCCCTAGTCTTCCAAGCACTAGTAGATTCAGGAGCAGACACAAATTTGATGGGTTTCCAAATCGCCAAAAGACTTGAGTTGTCTCTGGAGGAGCTTTCTCATCCTCATTCTACATCAGCCCTGGATGGAAGATTTATGTGTAAGATTACATGTCAAACGTCCCCGGTAACGTTATTATTATGATATAAATATGTGTTTGACCCACCAAACGTTCCCATTATTCCTCAAAGATGGACTTTCGACACTTAATAATAAAAATAATAAATGTTATTTTTAGATCATTTTGAAAACAGAGTCATAAAGTACTGTACAAGTTTAAAATACGAAGCTTAATACAGACAAAATGAAATGACAAAGAAAGATATGATGTGTTACTGAGAAAGTTGGCTGCTATTTGGCTGCCAATAATATTTTATCACTCCATCTCTTGTATTATTGTTATCTTTTCATTGATATACATTATATTGAACCCACCTGATGTCAGGGTCCAGTAGTTTTATGTGTCTGTCTGTTAGGGTCATTCTGTGTTTTCTGTTTTATTTTGAAATTTTGGTTGCGTTTTAATCCCGATGTCCTGTTATGTTTTCTTCCCTCGTGTGTGTTATTACTTTTCCTCCCTAATGTGTTTCACCCATGATTAATTGTCTACCCACTCCTTGTGTATTTAAACCCTGTGTTCCTTTCCTCCTGTGCCAGATCATCTTGTCAGTTTCCTGTGAGCGTTCCAGCAATGTATTACTTGTGAGCTTCCTAGTTCATGAACTTGTTTATCAATCAGTTTCTGAGTTTTGCCTTTTTGGATTTGTATCTTTGCTTGCTAGTCTGATCTCCTGGTGTAGACCCAGTTTCCAATTAAACGGCTTTGATTAAGAACTTCCCGCTGAATCTCTGCATCATGAATCCTCCAGAGTCTGTACCTGATACCTTACAGAACACGCAGACATGTAATGATGCTCGTTTAAAAAATCTAAATGTAAAGGTAAAATCCCCAAATCTTTTCCATAACTGAGTAAATATCTACAACACAAGTATTTTTTATAGACTTTTTCAGTTGACCTTTACAAAAAGCAGTTATTTCTTCAACAAAATTGATGTTACTGAAATGTGTGTATTGCTTGGGTGAATACATCCAATTAATACTTCAGGGGAGATTCTTACCTGATACTTGGGACACACCTCATATTCATTAAAATATTGTGCATGAGGCCAAAAAGTTTCAGAATAGGGAAATATGGAACAAGTCCATCTCCTACCTCCTCCACATTCTCAAGTGGTGTCTGATCTGTTCTTGCAAACACGCTCAACTCTGGGTCATCCCCATATTGGGTCATCCCCGACCAGTAGCCCGCAGGTCTGATACAAAATCCTGCTTTCTGTCTGCCCCTGTTTGATTCATTGACCCACAGTATGCAGGGTGCAGTGGTGAGCAAACATTGTGGTATCGATCAGGTCGGATCTTTTATAGTGTACCCATGTATATAAGGTATATATCTTTAGTTTGTGGAAAAGGGGTCTTAGGAAAGGAATCTTGTCATAAGGAGTGAGGATAAATGAGCTTTGCCCACAATGTACTGTATGTGTGCAGATATCTACTGCAGTATCCTTTAACTCCCACTCCCTTCTACATACACTAACACTACATGGTCTGTGGGTTTGTTGTACTGGTCGGTATTTTTCCCACATGGAACAAAATATAGAATAGAAGCATATTAAATTAGAGTGCTTATTACTTTTGCATCATCAGAGCTTTTTTGTGCATTGGAAAAGGGACAAACTCTGACCTCGGGCACTGTAACAATGTGAACAAACGTGGGTTGACAAACCCAAAGAGCCCTGAGGGCAATAGGAATCTCCTCAGCATTGACCAGCATGAGAATATGTTTATCAGGCAGTAGTGGAAGCAAAATATAGCGGAATAAAATAAACTGTTCATTTCCTGGAAAAGACTGGATAAAAATAACAAGAGGGAGATTTGTTGCCAACAAAATGGAAAGCATATATTATCTAAAGAAACAACAAATTACTATTACTACCACTGTGCTGATATGCAGCGCAGGACAAACGCATGCTGAAGAATCAGTCAGGCAGACAGGTAGCTTGACAGATCTTTATTTAACACGAAAGTCACTTAGCACAAACAATGGAAAACTTTCAAACAAAGTGTCTGAATGGCTTTAACACATACGCACTGGCTTTCACCTCCACAAACACAACTTTTGTGACTCATTGTTCCAGCCCCGACAGCTAAAATTAGATCTCCACAATTCCCCAAAGAAAACTAAACACCACTAATCTTTACTGCATGAGCTAATAACCTAACCCAATAGTGGTTTGAAAAGTTTAGCACAGCCTGCCTGCATATCACTGCTCAAGTCAAATACAAAGAGTTTCTCACAGTATTATTATGATAATAAACTGTACCTTTCTGTTTTTTCACCATGATTTTTATAAGGTAGTTGAGGAGAGAAGGTATTGTGCTAAACTTATAGAGAAAGAGGCCGTTGACCTTCTCATTTAACTTTAGGAAGCTATGAAGAAAATGCTACTTGGAACCCACAATACCTAATTGCCACAAATTGGTGAAGCTGTTGGGATTTTATGGGCTCTATTCTTTTGCATCATTGGAGAGAAACATTGGATTTGGCACTCTCATTGAAGCTGTGGGATCAGGAGGAATACAATTTCAGGTTCGTACGTGCGAGAGGGATTTGCATCATGACCTGCAAATTGTCTTCTTTCCTTTAGCAGCATGCATTCGCAAGAGAAAGATCATGTCACAAAAGCTTCCCTCGAGAGGAAACTGATATCCTCGTTCTCAGCAGAAAAACCATGTGATCGTGTATGGCATCTAAGATTAAATTAGTTTAGGGAGAGATAAGATAACTGAATTTGTTTGTGGAATTCTCTGCTCCTTGGAGAACAGTGGCACACAGTAAGAAGTGGTTTGTTTGTATTAGAGCACCACAGTGATGAACCACACAGCTTTGCTAAGGGAACAGCGTGTTTACTATAAATCTCGCAACTGCAGGGCTCCTTCGCTATTGCCACTTCGTGCAGGGTTTCACCTGGCTCGGAATGAATTTGTGGGTCGACTATTCAAGACGATGGGTGATAACTAAAGGAAAAACTCATTACGATAGAAGGTTTCATTTTCTGCTTGTTCGACTCTTAAACTTTTAAAACATTCAGAGATTATATGAATTGTGGTCTCACTTCTGAAATAATTGATTACAGATAATTAGATATAAATATCATTTAAATGGGCTGCTACGCAGCTGTACAGCTTTCAGAGAGGACCTGATTGTAGGCATTAGCTACATGCTGAATCTAAATAGCACAGACCTTGGCTGCTGTTGTGTCCCAAGGTTTAATGAGTATCTGCGTGTTGCAAACGCAAAATTGCAGGCTGTCAACTAGACTGTTCATGCATGTAGGATGAGCAGAGGAACGTCTGACCTCCATCACTTCAGTGTTGATTTCCCCGCTGTTACCCAGGTCAGTCATCCATTAAGCATCTTGATTGCTGGTTGGGGCCCTGGGTACACTCTATCCTGACACCCACATACTGACACAGACTGTTAATCGTTTTTTTAAAATTCACTAGCCATCCCTCTCTCCCTTTTTAATATGGTTGAGTTTCAGCGTGAGTACAGGTACCTTCACATTCTTTTCTTTCATATTGCATGAAAACTGATTGACGTTAAAGCTGAAGCTTGGCTGTTTAATGAGGAAGAAATCAAACAAATTACATCTCAACTTGAATGCTCCAGGTGAGTTTTTATTAGGTTTGTGGGTAAAATGAGCTGTATTGTTTAGAATTTGATTTTAAATAAAGGAAAAAAAACTAATGTGGGGGTCAGTCGAATGAACATCCCCGCCCCTGTGATATGTGAAAAAACTGAAAGGTTGCACATCAATAATACCAGTGCTTTGCTCCTTACACGCTCTATTTCCCTCTGGGGATTAATAAAGTTATCTATCTATCTATCTATCTATCTATATGCACATGTTATTGTCAGAACAGGAAGAAGCATCTTTTCCTTCTGTTGTTTACTAAGATAAAAAAAAGGGCGCAACATCCTTGTCTTCCACTGAGTTTCAAGTCGTTATTCTCTATCTCCTCTGAAAATAAAAATCCTGGGGTACGAGCTTCTATAAAGCATCTCAACTGCTCAATACTCGAAACCCAAGTGAGGAACAAATCAGCACTTAACTGCAAATAAACATGAGCCTAACAACAGAGGAAGGAGAACAAAAGAGAAATTTCTTATTTCTGACGTTTTATCTTATTGAACATGTTATTGTATAGCTTTATGCTTTTTTCTGCCTGATTTTACAGTGTATTTATGTTCTTACTTTACTACAAATCTGCCATTATGGATTCTTTCTGATGAAGATATGCAATATGCATCAGTTGTCTCTTACAAACAGTGAGTGGTGGAATGTACGTATCTAGCAGTAAAATACCGCATTTAATAGAAGTCAACTACAATAGTACAACACAAAAGTACAAAACAGAGGTACTTTGTTTGAGTATTTCTATTGTGTACAACTTTTCTTTAGTTACTGCTTGTTATTGCTTTAGTTACTATAGTCACTTTTTGGATTCCATTTCTTGCACACTCTTCTTGTCCAGCGAACACCATGCATATCCAAATGTTTTGAATGTTATCATAAAGTGTTCTTTTTATTACCTGCGCCCACAGCAGAGCTTACATTTTTGGCCATGTGTGTTTATTTATTTGTTTATTAGTCAGCAAGATTACACAAAAACTACTTGACGGTTTTCGAAGAAAAATGATGATGGAGAATGTGCCGTGGAAGAACCTGTTAAATTCTGGTGCGGATCCAGATAAAGGAGCCGTTCTGGGACATTGTAATTAAAGGGTGCTGTTTGGTAATGCTGAGTGCCATTCTGTTTGTGGGCTTTTATTGTACATTTTATCAAAGTAAGGTTTTTATTTCAGGACTATAACTATAAATCTGAATACTTCCTTCACCAGCTAAACATGTGAAGCGTGTTCAATGTTATCCAAGAAGACACTTTTGTCAGCGGTGAAGGTTCGATGCACGTTAGGTGCTATATTTTGATGACTACAGCACTGCAGCACTGCATATGACCCCTGCTTTCATCTGTTTCTCATTCTTTATATTAGCTGGAACAAAGGAGCTCTGCTTTCATACGTGCCTACTTTTGACTGCAAAGCAGAATTCCCTTGAGCATCACTTGACCTGTCGCTCACTATTGCTGAATATTCAAATAAAATAATTTCTCCCTTCCTGTTGTACATCCATGTATAACATTGTGCTGCTGTATATCTGACAGCTTCCATTCAAGCTCCTTCCACATGAAATATCTGTATCTCTGTCACATTTTACATATACTGTCAGGTAACGTTACATGAGGCTCTGAAGTTCCTTCCGTACTCTAACAATGTGATGTATGGGAGTCCCACAAGAGGCCTTTTAACTTAAAATGTCAAACCGATACATTTAATTTTTAAACTGCCTTTGTTACTTTTGTACAGAAGCACATTAGTGAACCAGAAGACATCACAGCACATATTGGAATGGAGGATAACAAGAAATAATGTAGAACAATCAAAACGTAATAATAATAGGCTGCACACATTACATTCAGTATACACGATCTCTGTGCATTCAAGCGTGGCCATGTAATAAGTCTGCAGTGGTTGAAGAGCCAAGAGTAACAGGCGGTCGACCGAACAGAATGACATCCGGGAGATTAATTATGAGCACGACAGCAACATGGCTATGACTTCTGAATCTAATGACTGATAGCAAGTCATGGGCCTACTTTACATGGTCGTGAGAGCGAGTGTGAGTGTATGTTTGTGTGTGTGTGTGATATTTGGAGTGTGTTACAGGAGACTGGCCATCTGCAATGACTGGCTCTGTTCACACGCCAGCTGATGGAGAGATATCAGTGCCAGACAGATTCGAGCCAAATCTAGACAACTATTTTACCATAGGATGCAGTCACCGGTCACAGTATTAAACTGACCATCCATTTATTTATTGTGATAAAAATGCAGTATTGTTTGTACTTTTTTTGTGAATAATTGTCTTAATAAAAATGTGTGCTTCTATTTTTTTTTTTTTCTTATCTTATCTTATCTACATGAGTCATAAAGGTGGACTCCAATGTCTAATTGTGGTGATATAAACGGATAAAGCAACAGATGCACCCAAAAGACTGAGAAATTGATTAGCAAAAGACAAAAAAATTAGATCAGCCATCCAAACAGTTATATTGCATATTGCAGTGTGGTAAAAACATGTCAACATACATCACTGAGAAATATTCCCATCAGAGACCCCCCCCCGCCCCAGATTTTCCAACAATGATATTTCTCTGAGTACAGTTTTCTTATAAAAATGACAGTGTGGACCTGTAAACTATTTGTATTGATTTAAGCTGTTGTACTTTTTAGTTGTTGTAGGAAATACTTAGATTTTTATTTTCTTTTATGCAACAAAGCTACAATATTCCGCAGATAAACTATTTTCATCAAGTCAGTCTCTTGAAGTAAGACACACATGATCACACTAAGATATATAGATCCCTTTCCTACCTCACAATGATATTATATATTGATATTTACTGGGCTACTTGTTTGAATTTGCTGGGTTTTTTTGTTTGTTTGTTTGTTTTTTTGCCAATTTCACTTAACATCTAAAGATTTCTTCATAGCTGTTCAGCAATGTTCCATTCAACAACAACTGTAAAATCTTAAATTAAATCAATGCATGTGATTGAAATGGGTTATTATGAAATGTGAGCTGTTATCAATTAATTTTCCCATTTAAATGCCACTGACATCCTGCAGAGCAGAGTTTCCTTTGCTTTTACATTTACAGTTAGTCGTGTCATAAAAAGTTATACATTACTTTTTAAAGCATGTTTGACAGCTAGTTTCAAGATTAAACAGTGCCATTTTTAACCTAAAACCTAAAAAGTCCCTGGCGTCATCGTAAATGCTAGCAAGGCTTGATGTCTCAAAGCTCTGGCCGTTCTCAAACCTTGTCCATTGAGTCGGGTGGGAACACCGGTGATGCAAGCTTTGCAACACATACTGACTTTCTCTGTGAAAACATGAATTCAATGAAATTCAATGGAGACAAAACACACTTCAAAAAGCAGTGGAAAAACACATAGATACTTCGTCAAAGACACAAATCACACACATCCGAGACTTACTGTGGTACTTACAGTGTGTTCTGGCAGAAAAAAACTAATTCCCCCTCTCTAAAAATAGCTGGCGATGTGTTTATTTATGTGATAGCAGAAGAAAAGGATAGAGTGGCAGGCATAATCACTCCAATTAGTGCTTTAGGCCTCATATTCCATAATGCAGGCAGCTGAGGAACAAAAGCATTCACTACCCATTGTTATACACACAGACACACACAGACAAACAGACAAGTTTTATTGTTTAAAAGGCTGGTAATGATAATGATCAGTTTGTGGGTTTCCGCTGTTTCTTGAAGCCTCAGAGCCACATATAATAGTCTTATTTGTATCGATTCTGCAATTGTCAGTGCTTCTGGTTGCCCTTTGAAGGATTAGAGGGGGAAGAAACCACCAGTTAAGCCGCTGCTTTAACTGTCAGCAGCATATTCGATTCGGTACAAGGGTGACAGAAAAGACAGTAAATGACAAATTGGTTGTAGAAATGTGTGTGTGAGGGATCG
>KV751332.1:7762001-7784549 GCA_001698575.1 Mola mola | reverse complement strand
GTATACAATTTTCACTGCAATATCTAAGATCTAATACATAAATTTTCATATCCAATCAATGGGTGACCAAGATTTGTAATCCTGTCAACATTTAATGGAGGGAGAACTCTTTTTTTTCATATTCTCACTCCTTTTTTGTGATTGGTATTTGTCCAATAGATTTTGTAAGTCTCCGAAATTATGTATGAACTAAATATCACTTTTTAATATGAAGAGCATCAATCCTTTATGCATCTGGTAGTTTAGAGTCAAAAACACAAACCTTTACATATGCAGTAATTGCTGTCAATGTCACGTTCCTTCAAGGTGCGCCTCTGGCTGCATATATAGTACAAGTTGTGTGTGTGTATATGACCTCAGGACCTGTAATATGCAGCGCTGACATGTTGCATATAATAAACTGAAATTATTCATGTGAAAGTGGCCTGATCTTAGTCGTTCTCTATTTTTCACGCTAGAAATGGCACATTTATTACAGTTTTTCACATTCAGTGACAAGGATGTCCTGTTGTTTTTACAGCGTCTCTGTATTTTTCAAACCCATGACTGTAAAAGTTTTCAAAGCATTTGAAAAGTCCCCTGGCTCAACAGTTTCTCTCCGAGTAAAGTGCTCTCCGAAATCTGTTGAGGCAGTCCTGGAGTTAATCTTTTATAATCCCCCCCTTTCTTTATATCCCTTTACACTGCACCAACTTTTTCAAGCCTCCTAATGTTTTAAAAGGGCTTGTGGACGTTTTAATAAAACGCTTGGAGAGTGTATTTTAGGGACGACTGCAGGCTGAGTTGTGCTTGTTTGCGTTCTATCCACGAAGCTTGTTCAAAACAGAAAGAGCATAGTCTCAGCCGGTCTGCTCTTTCAACAGCAGCTCAGTGGTATCACGCTGTGAGTGCAAATCCAGGCTGCATTCAAATACTGTAGGGCTTCGCAGCTACTACTTTTCAATCTCTGTTTTTGTGTTTTTGCTGAAAAGTGATCAGATGCCGTAACGATTTCACACACGGGTCAGATTATTCAGGAAGAGTTCTTCTAAAGCCTGTGAAAATAGCTGTCTTCTGTGCAGACTTTTTATTTTTTGTTAACTTGTTTCTGAGAGTTTAATTTTCAACAGAAAATCTACAAAATGATCAAAAACTAACACATATTTGATACATTTGTAGCTTGATCCGGACTCAAAATATCTTATACATCAGGTTTAACTTCATGGAAGAGCAGGGCTGAATGGTTTGAGCACGCTGGAGCACTCTTTTACCTTTAGTTTGTCCCTCTGTTAGGGGCTAACCAGTCTCTGTGGAAAATACTGTTTTTGTAGGTTAGGTTGGCCAGCCATCCCACAGGAGGGCTACATCTCGTTAGTGCTTTTTGCTTTTGAAGTGTAAACTAATTCTACGTACCGCAGGACCAGACCGATTGGAATTGTCATCATCAAAACACATCGTAAACATAAAATATACAAATCTATTTTTTTTCAGTAACTCTTTATGACATTTCTCATTTTTTTTGGTGCCCTTCATCATTTTTCACTCCGCTTATGCAACTTTCAGCTGCTGAAAATTGAAGTTACCACCTTGTGTGTGTGTGCGCGCGTGTGCAGCAGGTGTTATCAGACATGCAACAGCTCATTGGAACAGTTAAAGAACAAGGCAGGATCACAGGGAAAGGGTGTCACACAGGTTGTCCACTGTCCACCACTCGCCAGCTGCACTCTTTGTTCTGATTCTGGATTAAGTTGTGACAACAGACTCTCTCTCTCTCTCTCTCTCTCTCTCTTTCTCTTTCTTTTAATGACTGCCAATAGCAGTGCTGCTCCCTGCATGCAGGATTCATCTCTGCTGGGTGCCCTTCTGCGATAAATCTCTCTCAATAACACGTACTGCACTTCTAGGAGAAAGAGGTCGTTCTGTTTGCCACTCTCAGCATTGACCCAGAAAACATGTCATGGTTCATAAAAATAATTTACTATTTGCCTGCAAACACTTTGGGCACTTGAGCTGATTCCCGGAACGCTGCTGCCTCTGTTCACCACCAGAGAGCAGTAGCTTATGTAAAAAAAAAAATAACACATTGACTTTACTCAAGCCTGTTGATGGAAATCATGGCTGCATTCATGGAGGTGTCTATTTTCTTTTTCTCACATTATTGGAATCCTGTGGTTATGTTATGACGTAATTGCATCTCAGTAGTGAGAAAGTTCCTTTTTTTTTTTTTTTTAACCTCAGGAATCTTAACGTGTCTTCTACTTTGATTTTTGTTACATCCCAAATGTTCTCTTCTCTTTTCTTCTCTTCTCTTCTCTTCTCTTCTGTAACAACAAATTGCTGCAGAAATTGTCACCTCCAACAAGTCACAAGAGCTGACACCAACTGTCGCAAATTGACATGTGCCAGCGGGGCTGAGGGGCCTTGTCTGATGTGTTAGGGAGTGTGGCAGTCTTGCCCCTTATTAGAGTCATCACTTCTGAGAAAGGAGTATGAAATAGAGAGAATCTGCACAGTTAGGGGCATATGACAAAGCCAGGCTTCACACACGGGCTGTAAACAAGTCATGAACTCCTAACAGTTCGCAGACTTGTCTCAATTAAAGCTCAAAGTCTCTCCAACCTGCACTTTGATAAATACAATAGTAACAGTAACAGATAGTCCTAGAAGGAATTAATTCAAACTAGACTGTTGTTTTTCTTTCAAAAACTAAAAACAGGTAGAGTGGTTCACTGAAGGTCCTGTTTTTTTCTCATGAGTATCGGGGTAATTAATCCAGAAACAGCCTCGCAGATACAGCAGATATTTACCCATTTCCCCCTCTAATTCGTAATAATCACCCTGTCCCTCTAACTAGAAGGCAAAAGCCCACAGCAGCATTGTGATCTGTAATGCAAATGAGTGAAACACAGGAACAAACTGGCAGTTTCACCAGACAGTAAACGTTTACCAGAATGGCACCTTGTGTAAACTCACATGGTCATTGTGCTGATGATTACAGAGCAGCGGCGGCGCTGAGATGCCTGTTTGTGGAAGAGAGTTCCTGGTTCTCCTTGTGAATGCCTACTTTTTCACCAGTGTAACATGGGAACAAAGACGGACCAGATGTGAATCTGTACGGTTTCTATGTCCCTGTGTGAATTGAGTGTGTGTGTGTGTGTGTGTGTGTGTGTGTGTGTGTGTGTGTGTGTGAGACTTTACAATAAGGGTATATTAAGTAATATTTTTTAATGCAGTAATAAACAGTTAATAAATGTGACAACTAATCATGTATTAACAGTCTTCATGTTAACTTAGATCCCAATTTATACATTATTCAATAGTTTAAAACTACATTATTAAGAGTCATTTGGTGTTTTATGTTTTCCACTTTACCATAAGGGTCTAACATAAAGAGCTATAATAAAATGGGTTAAATCAGGTTGATAAATGCTTTCATAGAGTTAGAATTAGGTGGCTGTCTGTGTCAAACTACAGGTATTACTGTGTTAACAAAAGTTAATAGTCTTATTATGAACTATTGAAAAAGTACCTTAGTTAACATGAGGACTGTTAATTAGATGACACATTAATTAACTGTTAGGAAATTCTCATTTCTGCATTAAAAATGTTACGCCCATTTAAATGTGCAAAGGTAAAATATGTAGCTTTTCATTTTTCATTTATCTATCTATCTGTTTATTTATTGTTTTTAAAATGTTATTACCAGGTCATCAAATTCTGACGCTGTAGGGCTTCCCAGCGCACCATATTGATGCTCTGGACTGATAGCAGTTCCAAACTGCCAACCAAAGCTTCCGTGATGAGCCAGGACTCAGTGTCTCACGCCATACAAATTTGCTCCTCGCTTCTTTATTATTTAAATTCGCCATTAAAATATCTATCTGAAAAATACTGAAGTATATTTATGTAACAAAAAAAATACAATAAGTGAGTATACATATCCCAAAATATGTAGTCATTCTCTATTCACCAATGTGTGTGTGCATGGGGATTTTATGTTTTGTTTTTGCTTCAATCGCTGTATTTTGAAAATGTACATTGCTCTTTGGAGTTAGAGGCCATTCAGGTATGATGTCCTAACAAACCACATGTGCTGTTGGACATATCATAAGGAGAAAATCTTCCCAGAGAATTTGAAAACCAGTCTAAAAATCATTTTAGTCACAAGATCACAGATGAAATAAAACCTCCACCTCTTTATTCTGGTGTTACAAAGGTGTGTGGGTGGTGAGTGTCTACAAACACATTTCTCTGTTCGGTGAACTCACATTTTTGGGGGCTCTAAACTGAGAATCTGTGATGTTTTTGTTAAGTAATTTTAAGGACCGTGCGATTGATTTTTATTGGTTACTCCTCCTGATATCAGGACACACGTAACTTAACCTGCTGCATGTATTTACAAAGAAAAAAAATCATCTTCATTTTGACTGTAAAACTGACATAAATGTGCATAATTGATTTAGACTAAGCTGATTTGGTATGCTCCTGCTGCTGAATAACAACGCTTGCTACCTGGGTAAATATTAATTTGGCTTTTAATGCTAAACGTGGGTCTGACTCAACACACAATATCTTTTTTTACGATAAACTGGGAATTGTTTTGCATGCCAAGTTGTTATGCAAATGAACCAATCAGACGGCTGCCTTGCCTTCATGTTGTCTCATTAATGTTCCTTTTTGGATCTTTCACTGGTCCATCTGCACGGAATCTCCATGTGCCTTATCACGACCGCGCAGCTGTGACTTAGACGGAGCCCCCACTGTATAAATATGTCATAAATCTGATGCTTGACTTCCAAAAAGTTCCAGTGTGCTCGCTGTGTGGTAGAGATGAGCCAGAGGTCCAGTGCTAATTAGTCCGATGGGAACTGAACAAAATGTTTGTGAACAATTGACATGTGCACTCAATAAAGATGTTTACAGCCCTCTTTTGTTCCTCATCACTGCCTCTGTCTCACGTTTCAGACTGTGGTGTGAACACGCTGCACATTTTACACCCCTGTATCTGTATGCTTTCGCTCATGTAAAGTCACAAGAAGAATGTTTCAGCACATATTCGAGCGATGACAGCTGGAAAAGCCTGGGCGGCTGGTGAAATAACAAGGCACTAGAAGCCCTCTAATCACCTGGCATGTTAAACGTGGGTGGTGGTGAGTCAAGAACAAAAAAGTAGTCGCCAGCACTACTTCTGAGGCTCCCGCTTATGTATGAAGATTTAAGACAGTCGAGGCTTTGAGAGCAGCGTGAAACTTTTCAAATATTCATGTTGGTAACTGGTTTCATAAAGGATCCTGTAATAGGAATTTTCCCTCAGTGACATTAGTATGAATTGTTATATGTCTGCCAAACTGTCCTTGTATAAGTTCCTGAAAAGTGCTTCATGTTTCTCAGTAATCATACAAAATGTTTTAACAGCATTTTGCAAACGTTCACCTCAATTCCCACTTTGCTGCATATTAAGTGAGAAAAAAGAAAATAACAATCGGCAACAGTGTTTAAATGTCATAGAATATATCACATTAATGGCCTGTTTGTAGGAAAGAGGGTTTTTCTCGCGCTTCCGAGCCTCGGCAGATGTTGCAAATCACTGCACAAATTTTCTCCCAGGACCCCTGAGGTCTGGCAGGATAGATTATTTTGTTTTAAGCAACAATTTGGAGCATTTTGGAGGAGCTGAATGTGTATTTCACACCCCAACGCTGCTGCTTGTGGCATTATTTTGGATTGGATTCTTTTTTTTTTTCATTATAATTTTCTGATCAATACCGACATGCAGGGCCATTTTTTTTCTCGGGCCCACTGAGCAATGGAACATTTGCTCTGCGTCTTTTCCTTTCCACTCAACGGAAAGTCAACATGTTTCATGGGCCCAACCGTTTATTCACCACAAAATAAGCAGCAAAATGATTAAATGGATGAATGCACACAATCTTGAGAGCTCAACAGGGCAGGCTTTTCCTTTTATCAATTTATTCAAGCTTTCTGCGGGAAGTGAGGAGGGAGAGCACTGGAGGACGATAATTTATAAGCCAACAAGGAGCAGATTAATAAAATGCTTGTCCCAGAATAAAGCCTCAAGTTTATTTTATCATTATCACACCTAATCCTCATTTAACTAGCGTAATTAGCTAAATATTATATGAACATCTTTTAACGTTTTCTATTGTTCTTCTGGTCTTATCAACAAGCCAGAACTGTGGCTCTCTCTCTCTGGGTTACAGTTTCCTCAGTAGTATGTTTGCAGATGACAAGATTTACATGTAATCCGTGTAATGCAGAGTACTTGTGAGCAAAAGCCCACTTCGACAATCTACAACAAAATAAAGAGACAATTAATGAATGCATGAAAGCGGTCATGTGCAGGAACTGACTCTTATTAAAACTTCAGCTCTCTGCAAGAAGAGTAAGGTAAGAGCAATCCTTGAACTATACTATAGACTGTAAAATCCAAAGCCATAACCTACAAAAACAGTCTCGGCTCAGGAAAGTCAGTAATTGTTCTATATTAATTAGTCATTAATACTTCAGCTCCCCGTCCAGTCCCCGCCTCTCTGTGACTGTCATCTGCACTGCCCATTGGCGGTGAGGCTGAGGTAACAAGCCCTCAAAATCCCCCCAATGCGCGCAGCGATGGGCAGAATAGCTTTTACGCAGACTCTGGAGCGTCTGAAGTTAAAACTCCTGCGCGCTATTCTCGCCGAGTATGTGGCGGCGCCGGACGGACGCGTGCGACGGAGCCACCGTGTAGACACCCCGCGGGGTTTGTACTTCCTCGGCTCAAAACATTTTTCTTTCTTCTTTCAACATCTCCTCCTCGGATGGCTCTCCGTTTTCAGACGTCCCGGATCGCGGCCGTCGCCGGGATGTTGCGCAGACTTCTGCTGTGCTTTTCAGTGACTCGCTTTGCGTCCGCGCAGCCGGACAGCGCCGGACTGTTTTACGCGCTGAGACCCGAACTGGCGGAGGACGCGATCCTGGTGGCCAACAACGGGATGCGCGTCCCCTTCGGAAGATCCGTCTTCGTCGACCCCATCAATGACTTGGTGATTCAGACGCAGCCGGGAGACCGGTGCAGCGTCACGGTCCTGGATAACGACCCGCTCTCGCAGAGACCCGGGCACCTCGCCCCCAAAAAGTTTCCTTGCGATTTCGGCCCCAACGATGTGACGTACTCACACTACGGCTCGAGGAGTCCGGCGAGAGACAGAGTCAGGCTGCAGCTCAGGTATGACGCGCAAACCGACACCGTCATCATCCCGTTCATGATGGAGGTGGAGGTGGTTTTTACGCAGCTCGAGTTACTCACCAAAAACGTGCCCCTCGTGGTCGATGGTCTGAAAGGGATCAGCAACCCCATTGACAGGAAGATTTTAGAGTTCACTTACGACAGGGGCTCTCAGCATTGTGAAGTGACGTCCCTGACCAGCGGTAGCACGCTGCCTAGATACGGGAGACTCGTTGATGGGGGGAAACTTTCCAAAATGATAGACTGCGATGAGTTCACGCGGGCTGACATCCGCTACGAGCACACGTTTGACCGCAAGTCTCCCGACAGGGACTATGTTCCCATGGTTGTGGAGCTGCGTGATAAGGAGGGGAACCTGCTGAAACAGGAGTATTTCCATCTTATGATCCGCATCAGAGAGGGAGAAGAAAACACTCCCCCCAAACCCAGCTTTGTGTCCATGATGATGATGGAGATCAACCAGTTCGTCATGACTGCCCTCACCCCTGATATGCTGGCGGCTGAGGATGCAGAGTCAGACCCAGATGAGCTTATTTTCAACATCACCTCTCCCTTATCGTATGAGGAGGGCTACATAGTCAGCACTGATGACAGAAACCTCCCCATCACCTCTTTCTACCAGAGAGACCTGCGTGATCTGAAAATAGCCTACAAACCCCCCACCCTTGACTCAGACACGGAGAGGATCTTCCAGCTTGAGTTTGAGGTTGTGGACACGGACGGGGCTGTCTCAGACCCCTTCGCTTTTATGGTAGTCGTGAAGCCGATGAACACTCTGGCCCCGGTTGTGACGCGTAACACAGGTCAGCTGCTCTACGAGGGGCAGTCTCGCCCTCTCTTCAGCGCCCACAACTTGGAGATCAGTGACGAAGACAACCTGGATGACGTCACCATTACCGTGGTGGATGGGCTGCGCCACGGTGACCTCATGGTACTGGGCTCGCACAAAAAGTTCTTCACACCCGCTGACCTTTCCACAGGGGTTGTTGTGTACCAGCACGATGGCAGCGACACGTACAGCGACAACATTGTGTTCAAGATGTCGGATGGGAAGAATGAAGTAGAATTCCTGTTTCCCATTACGATCGTTCCCACTGACGATGAGCCGCCGATAATCAATGCCAACACCGGCCTGGTGCTGTTCAAAAATCAGATGATGCCTATATCTCCTCTCATGCTCAGTGCTGCCGATATTGACTCTGAGGACTCAACCATTAAATTTACCATAGTCCCACCCTTTTCTACCATTGGCACAGTACTCCTAAGGCAGTCAGATGCTCCAGAGGACCCCTCTTCTTGGAAGTTCAATGCAGATGATGAAGTATATGAGAAGGAGGTGACAGAGTGGCTGCAGAAAGATGTCACTGACGGGGAGTTGTTTTACAAGCACATAGGTCCTCACAATACAGACGCCATCATGGATCAGTTTGTTTTTAAAGTTCAGGATGACAATGACCCCCCGAATGAGTCAGGAGAGAGTGTGTTTATGATTCGAATTTTACCCATAGATGACGTGCCCCCTGAGCTGTTCCCTGGCACCACTCTGCAGATGACCGTTGAGGAGTACAAGCTCACTCACTTCAGCAAAGAAGTTCTGCGCTACACTGATTTAGATTCCGAGGATCGTGACCTCAAATACACAGTTATCCAGCCCCCGACAGATACAGATGAAAATAACCCAGTTGTGTTTGGCTCTTTGGTGCTGACAGACAGCACCAACACAGAAGTCACCGAGTTCACACAAGCTCAAATCAACCATCATAAGATCTCCTACGGCCCCCCAGATGTTGAGCTTGGGATCACACCCCACATTGTGCAGTTTCGTTACACTGTTGAAGACACAGCTGGGAACAGCGTAGAGGGGGCTCTCACTATCTACCTGCAGCCCGTCAACAACAAACCCCCTCAGATTACAAACACTGGCTTTACTGTGTTTGAACACGGTATGCACATCATCAGTACCGCTGAGCTGGACGCCACAGACCTCGACACGGAAAGCCAGCACATCACCTTCACTCTTAGCCAGCCACCTAAACACGGCCATGTTCAGGTTGCACTCGACGACCTAGAGAAAAAAGGGGTTTTCACACTTGAGGATATCTCAGAGAGGAAGATATCTTACATTCATGGTGGAGCGGAGACGACGAGCGATGAGTTTCAGCTGGATGTCAGTGACGGGATTCATCTTGTAACCGTGACGGTCAAAGTTAATGTGAAGCTGGTCGATGATGAGACTCCAACCGTCAGCCTGCCTGCAGGAACAGTCGGCTCTCATATGGATGTGCTGGAAAACAGAGCCACCGAGATCACGACTAATGTCATTCAAGGCCACGATGATGACACAGATGACCTCCAGCTGACTTTTATAGTGGAGGACCCTCCGGCTATGGGCGAAATATTGGTTAAAGGATTGCCTGCAGCTAGGTTTACACAGGCTGACATTATTAATGGTGTGGTTGTGTATGCACACACCAGAGGTGAGATAGGTCTCACCTCTCAGCAGGACGGCTTCAATTTGACTCTCACAGATATGTCTGACGATTGGACAGTAGGTGGCAATAAGGTCAATGGAGTGCATGTTCGAGTCACTATCCTCCCTGTCGACAGCCAGGCTCCTGAGGTTGGAGTCGGGATTCAGTTCAGCGTGATTGAAGGGGAGAAACATAGCATCGGTCCTCAGCATTTGAGCGCTGATGATAATGATACTCCAACGGATGATATCCTTTGCACAATTATTGTCCAGCCCACTGCTGGCTATGTGGAAAATATATCACCTGCCCCAGGTTCAGAGAAATCCAGATCAGGAACTGCTATCAGTGCTTTTACAATTAGAGATATCAGGGAGGGGAATATCTACTACGTGCAGAGCATTCATAAAGGGGTAGAGCCGGTGGAGGACAGGTTCACATTTAGGTGCTCCGATGGCATCAACTTCTCAGAGAATCATTTCTTCCCAATTGTCATCATCCCAGCAAATGATGAAAAGCCAGAGATCTTTTCGAGGGAGATAGTTGTGATGGAGGGGATGAACATCGTCATTGACACTCCGATCCTGAATGGGGCTGATGCTGATATTCCAGCTGAGGAGTTGGTGTTCATCATTTCCAAACCTCCGAAACACGGTTTCCTTTTAAACCAGCTGCCCACAGGCTCAGTTTTGGTGAGTAATTTTACTTTAGAGCAGATTAGAGAGGCATCAAGTATTATTTATGAGCACGATGACTCAGAGACAACAGAGGACAGCTTTGATGTCACTCTCACTGACGGAAAGTACTCCGTGCAGAAAACAGCCATGGTTTTAATTATAGCTGTTGATGATGAAACACCCAGAATGCTAATCAACGACGGTCTGGAGGTAGAAATTGGGGAGACCAAAGTTATAAACAATAATGTACTAAAAGCAACCGATTTAGATTCAGATGACAGTACACTGACATACATCATCAGGTTCGGGCCTAGCCAGGGTCTCCTGCAGAGGAAAATCCCATCTGGGTCTCTGGAGAACATAACAATAGGCATGAATTTCACCCAGGCTGAGGTCGATGAGGAGCTTATACTCTACATACACAGCGGTCAGGAAGGGGTCAGAGATTTGGTCAAGTTCGACGTCACAGATGGCATGAACCCTCTCATTGATCGTTATTTCTACATCACTGTGGGCAGCATTGACACAGTGTTCCCTGATGTCGTCAGTAGGGGCGTGTCTCTAAGAGAAGGGGGCAGAGTGACTTTGACTACAGATCTTCTCAGCACAACTGACCTCAACAGCCCAGACGAGAACTTAGCCTTCACCATCACAAGGGCCCCCGTCAGAGGCCACTTGGAGTGTACAGACACTCCTGGGATTTCCATTGTATCTTTTACTCAACTCCAACTGGCTGGCAGCAAGATTTACTACATCCACACCTCTGACGACGAGGTGAAAATGGACAGTTTTGAATTTGAAGTCACTGACGGCTACAATCCTATTTTCAGAACGTTCAGAGTCTCGATTGTGGATGTTGACAATAAGAAGCCTGTTGTCACTGTAAATAGATTAGTTGTCACAGAAGGACATATTAAGCTGATCACACCGTTTGAGCTCACAGCAGAGGACCAGGACACGGCTGAGGAGCTGCTGAAATTCACTATCACTCAGCTGCCCGTTCACGGAAAGCTCGTCTACAACAGGTCCATGCCCGTAACCAGCTTCACCAAACAAGACCTCAATGAAAACCTCATCAGCTACAAACACGACGGAACTGAATCCTCAGAGGACTCCTTCTCTTTCACTGTCACTGATGGCACACACACTGACTTTTATGTTTTCCCTAACACTGTTTTTGAGACAAGACACCCTCAAACCATGAAAATCGCCATTGTAGCAATTGACAATGGCGTTCCCCAGATAGTGGTGAACAAAGGTGCTCCCACGCTGAAGATTTTGGCCACAGGTCACCTGGGATTCCCCATCAGCTCTAAAGTGCTCAGGGCAGAGGACAGAGACAGCAGGCCAGCCTCCCTGGTGTTCCACATCACCAGCCAGCCCGCGCATGGTTACATCATTAACATCGCACAAGGAAACAACTCCATCGACACATTTAGTCAAGGTGAGCCCCGAAAACGACTGTATTGTAACATATGACCTTTCCATGAATAGTTCGAGTGCAGTGACAGTGCAGTAACATAAGTACATAATATTATTGCACAAAATCACAGGTATTTCCTCTATTTAACAGTGCCGTTTAGTCAATAAGCTTTAAACATTATGTAATTAAATATATTTATATTTGATATTGAATATTATTTAATATTTAATATTAAATATCTTTATAATTATAATCCTCTAACATGATAAGTGATTGTCTTTACATATCATACCAAAGATTTTAATTTATGGAGTAATAATTATTCATATGTGTGACAAGTGCAGGCTTGGGAATTTCAATAGTTAATTTGTAGGGAGGATTTAGATGTGCCTGGCTCATCAAATCATAATTAGCAGACCAAAGTTAGAGGCTAATGTTTTGCGCAAATGTCTTGTAGACGGTGAGAGATGAATAATTTATTATTTTTGCGTCTCAGGGGAAATGTTCACATCTGATGTTCTCTACAGTGGTTTGTTAAATGAAGCAGGACAGAGGTAGAGGATCATGAGAAAAGGTCAGTGCAGACCTTTCAGTGACAGAATGGCATTTGAGCTGCAAGCACAAGCTTTCTGAGGTTTTGACCGGGTCTGCTCACTTTATTGAAATTTGTGTCTTAGAAACGCATATCATAACTAAACGTTTTCACCAGAAAAAACTCAAACAAACACTCTGTTTGTGCCACCGGAACTACAGATTTACATTTTTTGCACGTGTGCATGTTTATTGATAATTCAGAATCAAGAGAACATTGCCACTGATTGAGTTTTACAGGGACGGAATCAATGCAACATTTCACATCCCGCTGAGGCAATTTCGCGAACAAGTCAGAAAATTCACCTGCTTATGCCACAGCAAAGGCTCGAGCACTAACAGGGCTGAGAATGCAGAGTGAGAGAGAGCTCTTTGGTCTGCAGGAGATGGACGCTGTGTGACATCACCCTCCGAAAATAGCGGGCGATGAGACGAATGCAGCTCAGAAGAGAGGCAATGGGTCAGAAGATATAGGGCAGAGAGAGAGAGTGCAAATGAGACAGGGGAAACGGGGTGGGGGGGTGTAGGTGGCATGAGAGAAATAAAGATGGGGAGTGAGAGAGACTAAACAGGATCGTCAGAGGAGTCGGTCAGGTGAAAGAGACAACCCCTCTCTCTGTATTTACTCATCCTACTTCCAGGGCACATCCCACGAGGCCTTTGCTTTAAATATTTAATGAACATTGTGGCTCTGGTTCACGCTCTTGACTTTATATTTGCAAGGTCCTTGGGTTCAAGGCCACATCACAATGCTCCAGAGAACATCCTTTTCTTATACTTCATCTGCCATGAAATCAGATCAATACTGACTGTTGTGAAAAGGAAAGACACCAATCTGAACGACGAACAAGGCTGTAATAAAAATAATTGTTAAAAGTTAAAATGGTTTCCATGATAGAGGGGACAAGGAAGAGGCAGAAATGACAGGAAGCCAGCTAAGAGGTTTGAGCTGTGTGTCTGCCAGTAGTCAGGGGTTTATAGTTTTATGAGCCTCCTTTCTCTAACATTTATTATTGAAGGAGGTGGTGCAAGGGGGCCAAGCCCTTTCACACTCTTGATGATTTTTCTGCACTGCTATACACTTTACCGGAGAACGGTGGAAAAAAAAAAAAAATGCAGACAGAGCCCTGTAATTCAAGAAGTCAGGAAAACAGCTGTGTGAGAAGTCCACAGCAATCCTGTTTTTAACATTCTTATCCTCGCCTGTCATTAAAAGATTCACTGTCACCTGGTTTCAACGGCTGTTGACACAGAAAAACTGGCAGAATGCGCATTTAAACATTGTCTGTCGGTTTAGCTTGAGCTGCCTCGAATTTGAAGTCGGTGGTCTTATTGTTCCAAATTACGGATGCATGACTTTCAGAATGCTCTCTCTGGTCGAAAATTGTTCATGCTGAGCGCTGATAAGGACCCGAATCAGTGTGATACCAGAGACCTGTTGTTACGGCAGCTGATTGCTTCTGAAGCAGGACAGTGTCCATCTTTGAAGGAGATTTTCAGAGAGTTGATGAAGCCATAAAGCCATTATCTGCCTTCAAAGTTTGTTTGAAGCTCTTTCTCTGAACTGTAATTTAAAATGCTAATTGTTTCATAATGATATGTAATTTTAATCTTGACAAGGACAGAGCCCTTGGATAAACCATGTGTAATTTAGCCATCAGCCTGCTTTAAGTTGAAGCAAGAGTGTTATGATTTTTATCTCATTTTGTCATGGCAGTTGGAGAACAGCCGTCGTTCTGTTATTAATTACGTCAAAACATTTGCTCACATTGTTGTTTGTTTTCCTTTTTTGGTTTAAATCCATGTTCAGTCATGCTATTGCTCCAGTAAACCAGAGTTACTTTCCTCTTACAGCTGATATCGATGACCTGATCATCTGCTATGTGTTACGGAATGAAGAAAATGCGATTTCTGACCTCCTCCACTTCTCCGTCGAGGACAATGGTGAGTCGTAGCTCAGATTTGATCTGCTTTTTACACCGATTTTATATTGCTTGGTCCAAGATGTCCTGAACATGTTGCCCAATGACATTTCAACAAAATGTTAAAAGATACAAATTGGCTTAGGTGAAGATCAAACCTGCCAATTTTCAGTGTGCTTCGGTCCCTGTAACCTTTCGACTAATTTCCTCGGGTGAATCTGTAACTCGTCTCATCTCTTTGAGTGTCTGAAAGTGGATGTCAAGGTTCAGAGAATCAATCATTACTGATGCAGTTACTCTTGACTCCCGAGTGTGATGGACTTGCGAGCTGTGATGCATCATATTGCAGCTGATAGTGAGTTTAATTTTGTTGATTGTTTCTGTTCATTAAAGATTTTTTTTTTTTTTTCATATTTCCTGTTGAAATATGAAACTCTGAAAGCCATCACTCTGCTGGCTCATGATGACTAATATCTGAGCCGACTTTATTTTGTTCACCATTTGCCACAGTTTGACGTGATCTGCCGTTCAGAGCAGCCGTGCAGCCGTGGATCAGAATATCAATTTCCTACAAAAGCGTGTGTAGGATAACATAAGCCCTTTTTTGTGTCTTTATATGACAAATGATGCTATGTCGTGTTATAAGTAAAGAAAAGCTTCCAGGTTCATTAAAGATCGGAAAATTACTTATGCGCTGGTGACATTAAGATGTACCCTTTTCACAATTCAGTGATGCATAGAGACTCCACATAATTTGTCAGTATGGCTGCAGGATGTGCAAAGTAGGTTTTCTGCACATTCCATCATGATGCAAAGCTGATTTCTTGGATGAAAATGAAGCTAGAGAGTATAGATCTCAAGTCTACACTGAGCTCTTCTTTATGTTAGTGTTTGAACAGTTCGCCTCTGATAAGCACCCTCCCAGCCAACTCTGGAAAGAAATCCATATGTTGTACATACATGACCCATTATACGTCAGTATATGCAAAATGTGCGTTCAAATTTCAAAGTACTGTATGTTACAGCTTCAGTGGTCTTCAAAGCCACTAAAACTGATTCTAATAAAAAGGATTGTAAAGCAATGCAGCATAAGGGATTAAACAAAAGAAAAAAGGGAATGACTAGATGTCCAGATTTCATATTAAAGAAATAAAATGGACACAACGAATGCTGTCATAAAACCTTCACATTGTGGTTTAAGTGTCCTGGACATGGAGCCACAATCCCAGTTCACACGTTAAGTTGTTACCAGCTCCTGCTCTCTTTATGTTTCCCTTTTTAAACTAATGTAGCTGTGTTTCTCCTTCCCTCTGCTACCAAATACAGGTTGATCTATTTTTTTCTTTCAAACACACTAGGTCCTCAGTGAACATGTTGGAATGTGCACCTGTTTACATGGAAATTCAATTGTGCAGGTTAACACACACGACACCTATTTGTGCATGTCTCCTGTGAATGAACAGTGGAAAAGAAGAGGTGCACTTGTTCTGTGATTGCACACAATATTTGGTTTCCTAACTGTATTTGTAGCAGGTTCCCACAGACTCTCAGTCTGTTCATTTTCCTCCTGTACCATCAGATATGATGGCGCTGAATTAAACACTAGCGCTCGGCTCAGAACAATTGATGTAGAGGCTTGTAAGCCTCCAATCACTAGGGTATTTAAATTTAATGGACTTTGCGGAGAAATTTTCAGACACTCAGCTACGTAACTCTTTGCCTCTGAATTAATCAAAGGCCTAAACGACTGTGTAGCTTGTAGGTCAGGGTTATTTTGTGCATCACCAGGCTGTGTTCAGTCTTTAGTTGCTAAGGGATTAAACATTTCTGTTCAAGGTCCTTCTTTAAAACTAATCTATGCCAAAACCACCAACAAATAACAAGTTGATGTGCGTTCCACATTACGCAAGAAGAAAGCCTTGTATTGCACAGTTGAACATAAACGAATGGTTTTTAAATTAGGCCTCGACCCATTTGTGCAGATGTGTCTTTCTGTGGTGCTAAGTGCTAATGTATATAGATCAACAGCAGTTTGTTTACGTGCATGGAATGATTAATCAATTGTCAATGCTCCTGTAATTTTTTTTTTCCTCTCAGGATTTGGTCTGCCCCAAAGATTTTCAAATCAGCTCCTCTTGCCTACAAGCATCTATTTCACAGGAAGTTTTCTTATAACACCTCAATGTGCATGTACGCGGGTACACCTGCACACAAATTGTATGAGCTTACACTTATCCAGATGTGTGCTGGTACGGACACGCAAGCAGTCCCTCACATGCATGCACAGCAGAGCACAGGGGGTTCGCTGCAGGCTAAGAAGCAGTCAGGCCTCCAGCACAAAGAGGTGTTTGATATTTAAGAGCTCAGGCAGCATTGTGGGTAATGAGAGCCCTGGGCGTATGAGCTGGGCAGGGCTCCGAGGCAGTCACTGGTAATTACATGGCCCTATTACAGGCTCATCCACAGGGGAAGAGTGACAGGAAGCACCTTCTGTCTCAGGTTAGGAACAGCTGGGATGACTATAGTAATCTTTAATGGGCCAAATCACTGTTTCCCAGGCTTCCCTTTAACTGAGATATACTCAGATAGTTGTAATGGAGCAGCAGGAAACCACACAAATTGAAATGAGGCGTGCGTGTTTGAAGGTTATCAAAACAAACAAAAGCAGCATATCTTCAAATGAATTAATTGTTTCATTTCATATTAAAAGTTGGTTCAGTGAAATTACAAAACTGCATCTGTTTGACATATCTCTAGGGGGGCCAATTCATTTCATTTTTTTTTGTCCAGGTTTTGAGATATTGGTCTCTACGACCTCTGACACTCATAGTATATAGAGAAGACTATAGTGTAATATATTCTTCTAGTGTTCAAAAAGCTAAAAACATACACCTAAAACTTACATAGTGATGGTGTTCATTGGAGCACCTTTGTTCTTCTTTCACCTTTCTTCAACAGCAACAAAGTCCTTGTAAAAAGATATCTGTGGATCATCCTATGTCTGAAAAAGCAACGTTTAAGCATTGCTACTAGCCTCACAAACAAAGACGTCTTTTCCTCCATTGCATCTGGGTGCCAATATAAACCCCAGGCGTAGGGTAATTATTCAAAATGAAACAAAAGCTCTCTGCGTGGCTAGAACCCCTGAACGTGAATGCAAGGGAGCTTTCATACATAGAGCGTTCTTTTACGAGAAGAGGAGCAACATTTGTCCCACTTGACATCTCCTCTCATTTCATCTCTTTTCTGTGTGTTTCAACTCCCACCGCCAATAATATTGATTGTTACGATAGAATGATTTCATCCCATCTTCACGCCTCCTTATAAACCACTACATCTCCTTCAAACGCGCTGTGCAGCTCCTGTTTTCTTTCTTTTCACAGCCAAAACTCCACCTGCACGTCTTGTTCACAAATATCTCTTGAATATAACAAAATTCTTTTTTGTGCAACTTCTCCCTCGTTAATGTTAGAAGACCCCTTATCACTGTGGACTATTCTGCAAAGGCACCGGGGCTTTACCATTAGTCTTGTTTATGCATGGTGTGATTGGGTGTCGATCCTTAGTGCCGCTGTGGGGTTTTTATCTCCTCTCTTCAAAGGACCTTTTTGTATTCATTTATTTATTTATTTATTCCATAAAAAGCAACACCAACGCTTTGGAAGAAATGACCTCCTTGTGTTACCCCTTTTCTCTTTAAGCGATAAGCGTCGCAAATTATTTATGTACATGCAGACGTACTCCCTGCTGGTTAAAAGAAATTGACGCCCAGAAAGGAAATACATTTTAACTCCTTTTATTGTGACTTTTAAATTCTTTACAGCAAAATGAACCATTTATGCCATGAGGCATAAACCCACTGGGTGTAAATGATAACCCAGTTTCCGCAAGTTACAGAACTGATGAAGCTGTCTTTAATTTGTTCATATCATAAGGTTTCTCAATCCTCTTTGTATATGCCTAACCTGAGTTAAGAATCTAAAAACAGTCCCCACACAATGACAGGCTTAAACCGGCTGTTTCCATGGCCACAAACAGAGCAGGTTAATCCCTTGACCTTCTTTTGTTGTCGTTAACCTGTCCTGCAGAGTTTACTGATCACTGCAGAAATGCTAGGCGATGCATCAGCATGACTGCCACGCATTCTGACACATAGCTTGGCTTCAGAGGAGGGTTCTCTTTATCTGTCTGTACCTGGGAATTTTTTGTCACTTACTTCTCCAAGGGCCCCCATCTCCTATCATTATCCCCTTCATCCCTCCCTCCCCGCACTGTCAGTCTAAGATCTTGTTGGATGTGTTTTACTCATTTTCCCTTCTTTTACTGTGCTCAACATCCATGTTCATCATATTTTGTTCTCTAGTGTTATTTTTGTCCGTCTCATCACCCATCAACGTCACCTTTTCTTAGCATTCTGCCTTTTGCCTCGCTGAGTTTAATCTCAAAGCGCGTCGTGGTTTATTGGGCTGAGCGTCAGTTCTGTCCCAGGCATCAGTGTTTGGTTTCACTGTCGCACCCACGCTTGTCTTTTCCCGCTGTTTGTCCCCGCCTGCCGTGTTTGTCTGTCAGCGTCGGGGCTGATGGATCTCTCTGTTGTAGGATTACAGCTCGTTCTGCAACCACGAATGTCAACCCCGATGATCTGCATCTCATTAGAGCCTTGGCATGAGAGTGCGAGACTTGTTGAAAAATGTAAAGTGCTTTTTCATCGCGTTAATCATCTCTGATTCTGCATGACTTGATGCTTGACAGCCAAAGCTTGACATGTAAACAGGCAAGCATGACAAAACACCCTCTAATCTCAATAATAAACAACAAACAGGACAATTTCTGTGTTTATTTCGCCACTAAATGTTCTGATTTTTGACTATATGAATGTAATAGTTCCAAATTATCAGTATCAGGTGCTTCTAATGTTTACTCAGTTCTTCTTCTTCTCTAATCTAAATGAAACCATACTTATTCTGTTTCCTCTGTTTCATTTTTAATGTATCTTCATGGACCTTTGATTTTCATTTAAATTCTGATTCTAAACAGTTTATTTGCATTCTTATTCTTGCATTGCAGTATGATAGTACACTCTACCAGGTACCCATTATCAGCTCTGTGCTCAGTTATATGGGTATTGAAACTAGATCCTGACCAATATGCATTTTTGGTGGCGATACTGATACCCGCATTTGGGAGTAAAAGAGTTCCGATATCGATATGTTGGCTGGAATACGCAAATGTTTTGCAGTGAGCACTCAAATGAGGTTATCAAACATTTTTTAAGAAAGATATGCAACGGAGGCAGAATATTTTGCGGATAAACAAATTAATTTTTATTGTCTTAAATGACAGCAGTGCATTCAAGCAGTGACCCTCAATGGAAATGTAATAATGAAAAGTCATCCCAAACATCTTTTTCTGCATTGTGTTCTTTAAAACTTTTTTTTTCTTTTTACTCAGACGATATTGATCATATAATCAGATACTGATGTATCTCTGATAGGCAAGTATTGCTAATATATGGTTTGGGCTGTAATTGAAACTCTCTAATAAAAAAACATAAATCTAAAAGTTAATATTAGAAAAAAGCAATAAAGAAAAGTGAGCATTTTCTGATAGAGCACAACTTTTTTTTAAAGAGGGAAATGAGAGCAGAGAAACCAGACACTGTAGAAGTATTGCTCTTTACAGTTTGCCTGTATCATCTTGAATTAGATTAAACTCATCGCTCTGTTAAATATTATGTTTGTGGGATGGAAGGACTGCAGCCGAAATGATCGGTGCAATGTCTGTGTTGAGCACACACAGGAGAACAGTTTCAGGTGTTCTCATTCATCTGACGGTCACACCGACATGAAGGAAGCGTCATTTCTTTGTCCTCAGGCCATCTCCCTCTAAGCGATGCCCGGGGTCGTTTCTGGCTATCTTTGCAGAAATCAGTGAAACACCTTATGGTTATTAAGTGCGTCTCAAGAACTTCAAAGGAGCGATGATTCTTTGCTCCGGAAGTCAGTCTCATGTGGTTTCATGTGCCAGGTCGCTTAAAGTTTTTAATGTAGCACAGTCGTGCCTGATGGCTGTTTGCAGGGCAGAAACAAGGCATTATTCTGTCACCCGCAACTTTTAAGTGCTCAGGGTGGTAACGGGGGGAAGATGAACGTCACTTCCTCTGTTGCCAGCAGGCACACGCAGACCCACGTGCACGCAGATCATATATACACTACTCCCTTATAAACAGAAGAACCACATTCATGCTGGCATTTGATTTAGTTTGTCATGCGAAGGGACTAATCAAAGCAGAGTTAAATAAATAATCCTGACATACACGCAATCCAACACTAACACTCACTCACTAACTATCTGGCTTTTGTATCTATCCAGCTCTGCTCTCCAGTGATGAAAACATGACATCCCATTGGACATGCTAATTTTTGCTCCTTTCCGATGTGATGGTATGGCACACATTAGGTTTCTGAACATTGGTGATAAATACAATTTTGAACAAGCAGAGTCTGGAAGTCACTCAGTTGAGCTCGAAAGAAAGACTGAAGTAATGACATAGAAAATTAAACACTCTAACATTGTCACTTGCCTCCCTGCTGCTTTCAACTGTTCCTTGTTTCCCGCTGCTCTTGTGACAGAAAGGACGACTTGTTTCCTTGCAACGAGGAAGGAGTCAATCGCCTATTTTTTAGTGAGTTAACTCAGGCTGAAGAAATCTCATTTGCATAATTGGCTTCAACTTTCATTAGGGTTCAGCGGCATTTTTAATGCTCGAGTTTGCCCAGGGGCCATGAATTCCTGGTCAGCCTATCGATATCTCAGTGCACCTCAGGAGATATCCAAACTCATGCCGAGTGCCTTGGAGGGAACACACACACGTGCAAAAACACCTTGAAGAAGAAGAAAACTGCTGAGTGCCAAACCATCACACTCTCTGTGATATTCTTTCCCACAGTTGCACACATGCAAATGTGAGTACAAATCCTGCCACACTTTTGTCAGAATAAATTAAAAGGAACTGAAATATCCTGAGGAGGAATGAGGCATTTGTAGTTTGGCAGCCATCGAATTTCATGTGGAGGCTCTTATGCCAGGTGGATGGCGTGTGGGCTCCTATTACTATTGAAACATAACAAAGCACAAAGCTATTCACACGCTACATGCTCTGTGAAAAGGAACACGATGCAGATCGAATAAATTGCAGATTTTGTGCTCACTTCCCATGCTCAGTTATTCTGGAAAGTTTTCAATGGCGACACATCACTGGGGTTGTTGGTTGCATATAGATGTTTGCCATTTGCACTGGGAGTTGGGGACTCAAAATCCCAAATGCAAAGGATTAGAGAAGGCAGATGGAGAAGGAGCAGCGAGAGATGGGCCACGCCGCCAGCAGAATAGATGCACTGAGCAGCAGACGGCATCATCTTGCTGTGAAAACTTTCTTTTGATTATTGGGTGTAGACTCTCAGACGCACTTGCACGGTTGTATGTGAAGACAACCCTAGTTTTTTTTCTTAAACTGAGGCTCACCTCACATTCGTTTTAGAAGAAAAATAAAGACAGTTGAAGTCCGCATTTATTCACCTGCTTCAAGTTACAGCATCCGACTGTCCTTTTTATCAAAAGCACAAGAGTTTACACAAAGAGGGGTGACCACACAGTGGACAGGTTCCATCTTTATGTGTGTGCACGACACATAAATGTGATCTATTCTTCAGGATGTTTGAAAAAGCATTTTCAGGGAAACCGTTTTGGAGATTTAATGGGGCAATTTTGAAATCGTGGCCGCTATCATGTTGCAGGACGAGTCATTTATCTATACTTGCAGTGCTATGGTGGCTTTTGGCAGACCTTGAATTTATGGCCTGGCCATCTCAGTCTAATTTTTTTTATTTTCCCTTTATTATCACTTGTGTGTGTGGATGCAATGTACAGTGTACAGCAAAAAATAAGCAGCGCTGGAAGAAATATTCAGATTGTTTATTAATGCCATGGTGTGTTTTCTAGCTTTTCCACTGAGACTTTAATAGTTTAGTTAAAGAGGATTTTTTTTTAACACAAAAGAAAACTTCATCGGTCAGAACATAACATGATAAAAAAAAATCATAGCAACCAGATTTAAGATACATGTTTTTTTTACTAAACAGGAAGTACAACATACACGAAAAATTGTACTCTGAAAAGTAATTGCAAGCTATACATGAAAGACAAATGTAGTGACAAAAAAAAAAAATACTGTATAAAGTTG
>KV751332.1:7662914-7759362 GCA_001698575.1 Mola mola | reverse complement strand
TTGAGCTCAGCATTTGGTAAATCAGAGAAATAGATTGGCACAGGCCAATGTCACTATGTCTTGCCACAGATATAACAAACAGTATGTCGACTTCATTCTGAAAATGGCTTTAGCCAATAGAGGCAGATAAGGCCATAAGAAATCAAAAAATAAGAGGATGGAACAAAATGTTCAGTGCCTAAATATATTTATTTTTTTTAATGTATTTTATTCAGGTGGGAACAAGCTCAAGGGACAGCAGTTCCGTCTAGACTGGGCCTGGATCTCTCTGGAGAAAGAGTACTATGTCGTCGACGAAGAGGACAAGTTCCTGGAGGTGGTGCTCAGGCGGAGAGGATACTTGGGGGAGACGTCTTTCATTGGTTAGTCTGTTTGTCTGTCAGTCTCTCGTCCTGTCTGATTGAACAGATAATAAATCTGAATATTTTGGCGGTCCCCTGACTTTTTGCCTCCATTAGTTTCATACTGAATTGAGTGTTGAGTGAGATGCAACAACTATTGGATGGACTGCCATGAAATTTAGGAGCAAATACATGTCCCACTTAATATAGATTGTAATAAATTTGGTGATGTAACGTCATGCAAATGGATCCATTATTTCATTTTTGGATCAGATACAAGATTCATGACAATATCAGCCTTTCCACAATGCATCCAAGAGTAAGTACCCTCTAAGGTGCCTTTGCAATGGGTAAAACGCCCTCTATTCACTCCTACCCCTCAAACATACTGAGTGCACCACTGCTAGCATGACCTCTTGGGTCTGTCAAACAGACAATTTCAAACATACTTGCTTTAACCTTTAATTGATTTAATAAATATTAGGTTTCGGTAGGTACAGTATAGTTTCCTAGTTCCCCAAAACTAAAAAAACAATTATTTCAAGGGCCAAGGTGTTCTCCAACAGAAAGTTTCATAAAATGAATTACTTTACAAATACAAATCCCTCCAAAAACTGTAACATTTTTTTCATTCTTTCTTAGTCCTAATAAGTCCTAATAACACAAAAGGTTGTGTTGCTACCATGTACGAAACTTTTTTCATGAAATTCATCGTCAAATTCTGTGGATTCATATAATAGCACACCACCTTAACCTTAAGTTCCTGCATGTGCCATCCTTCGCTGTGTATATGCAGACTGAACACAGCTTCAGATTGAAGCCAAAAAGCAATAGAAATATCTCTTTCCCACATACTCTGTAGCCAGATTTGTCTTCTAGGCCACAGTAATTTCGTTTGGCCTTGAGCTATTTCAAAGAATGCAAAAGGAATTACTTTTTAGGAGTTTGAAGAGGCTAAATGAGTTTGCCAAGGAAGGTCATTGCGATGCCCTGTGCATTACAACACTTTGTCTACCAGCACATATACAGGAAAGATGTTTTTGCTGCAAGACCATATTATTATTATTTGATTTGGAAGTGTATTGTTGATGAGTCAGAGATAGGGAAGTGGTTTGTCACAGCTTGATCGGGAAACATCATTGAGATTATTGCCTCCACAAACAGAACCGCCTCCCCATCATCAGCTTGTCTTCAAGTAAAGTAAAGCTGTACATGTGAATATGTGTTTACATCTTTAGGTGTATGTCTGACACATCAAGTTGACAGTGAGCTGTGCAGTGTTGTTTGGTCTAGAGCCTGACCGATATGCAATTTTTGGAGCTGATACTGACACCAGTATTACTGAGCAGAAAGGTTCTGATATCAATATATCGGCCAATTTACACCATTTTTTGACAATGATCCTTAAAATGAGGCTATCAAATATTTGTTACAAAGATATTGCAATGGAGCCAAAATATTTTACAGATTAACAAATAACTTATACTGTCATAAAGAAACCTTCATTGGAAATTTAATATAGATCACCCCATCTGTTTCTGCATTGTATTCGTTAAAACCACATTTATTTATAACAGCAAATATTACAAATATGTTAATCGATACCAATATATCTGTGATAGGCCAATGTTGGCTGATTATATTGGTCAAACCAATCGGTCAGGCTCTATAATGGTCATCTAGTTTAGTTTCAATGTACCTTTTGCCTTTGATAAGGGCTTGTTTGTCTTTTCCCATTTGTTAGTTAGTTTATAAAATATAGATACTGTATTTAAAGGTTTAATATAATACATATTCTAATATCCCTTCATGCATGCCAGCTGCGAGTAGTTTTTGGTTTCAGCCTTTGCAGCAGTTTTTTGCATGTGTCAGTGTATGAGGGGGCAAAGCGAGCTGATACTAGATGATATGTCACTGCCCTCAACTGCATTGTAAAACTGTGCGGTAAAGGTTGAGGTGACATCAGACCAATTGTTGTAATTACTCAATTTGGGACCCATAATACAAGTCACTGGCTCAGACTGGACAGTGTAGTTTAAATCCCCCGAGTCACTAGTGGTAACCCAGTTAAGGGATTGTATCCTTCTAAAATGGCCACACCGAAGTCTAGACTGGATCTAGTAAAATGGGACAGATTCGCCTGCAGAGGATTTCATGGCGGTGTCACCAGTTTTTGCGCTTCCTGCTGCGGGCAATTTTGAGGTTTTAAGGTCCCTTGGATTTCAACATAACTGCCGTTCGCTCCTCAAGCGAGTTGAAACGCAATACCCTTCATTTAAAAGTGTAATGGACTCTAGTTTGCCGCCTCTGTCTGCAAAGGCAGAGGGAAATCAGATAACCGCAGGTCTGATTACCTACAGCATGTATAAATGGTACCACGAATAACAGCCAGCTATGTTAATTTACTTTGAGTTCGTGCGATTTGCACCGTATTTTACCAAGAGGGTGACAGTCTGATACTGACAGGTACAATGATGATATCACATTTCATTGACGACTTCAACGAAATGTTAACAGCAGAACCTTTAACAGCAACGGCAGGCTTGTTGGCAGTACACTGCAGACACATCATTCTCGTTCTGTGCCGAATTTAAATATCAAGCACAACAGTATCACAGTCGAGAGAGAGAGAGAGCTAAACACTCAGAAAGTTTGAGATTATAGTAGCTAATGTATCGGAAAATAAATCACAAAATTACAAGAAAGAAAAGATGAATTTTACAAGAAACATTCTTGTAGAAACTATTACACTTTCAAGGATGACCTAAACAAATAATAAGCCTATTTTATAATTGGATTTAGCAATAATGTGATAAATAAAGCAATAAATACAGTCTTCATGATTTAATGAAGTGTCCATATTATGATCTTCCAGCAACATGCTGTACACACATCATGAATTAGATTTTTTTTTTTTTTTTTTTTTTTTTCCATTTGTGATTTTAATCTCATAGTTTTTTTCTCCCATTATTAGGCCACCCTGTCTTTTTCTACCTACAATGGACCATGATGTAGGCGACAGAGATGAGAAATATTCTTTGTGGAAAAGACTTGGATATTTATTTGTTTATTTATTTGAACAGGAAATATCAACAACAAAAAAACAGATATACGGTAAATCATCTGAGGAAATAGTTCAGTAGTAAACGAAAAATTCTGAGTCCCAAAAACATAACCATTTCAAGTTCAAAAGGGTCAGGAATGAAGTTGAAAAAATCGAGTTTAGTCCTAGCCCCTTTTCATGCTTTATCAGTTAAGTCATGTATAAACAAAACAAACAAACACACAGCTACATGTCATCTTGGTGTTTCAGCTGAAGGCAACTGGACTTCTTGTAGTTGACCTCCTTTACTCCTCTCTCAAACCATCTATTCTCCCTGTCCAGTACATGCACATTCTCATCCTCAAAGGAGTGTCCCTTCTCCTTTAAATGTAAGTGGACTGCTGAGTCCTGGCCGGAGGAGCTGGCTCTCCGGTGTTGAGCAATGCGTTTGTGGAGAGGTTCTTTGGTCTCCCCGAGAAATTTAGAAGAATTTTCTCTAAGCATAACATCCCAGTTCACTTCAAACCCTGCAACACTTTGAGACAGAAACTGGTTCACCCCAAGGACAAAACTCCCAGACACAAACGTAACAGTGTTGTTTATGCAGTCCAGTGCAGTGAGGAGTGCACAGATTTTTATATCGGGGAAACCAAACAACCTCTCCACAAACAAATGGCTCAACACTGGAGAGCCAGCTCCTCTGGCCAGGACTCAGCAGTCCACTTACACTTAAAGCACAAGGGACACTCCTTTGAGGATGAGAATGTGCATGTGCTAGACAGGGAGGATAGATGGTTTGAAAGAGGAGTAAAGGAGGCCATCTAGGTCAAGCTGGAACAGCCATCACTTAACAGAGGAGGTGGCCTCAGACATCAACTGTCTACCACATACAATGCAGTTTTGAAATCCCTCCCCAGGAAACAACCACAGTTCACACCTTGGCTCATGTGAAACCAGCGACTCACATGGTGACCGGGGGGAGTGGCAACCCATCTGATGGGGGATGGATCTGGGCCACACAGATTGGGGGCGGGGCTTTGTACACTTTGCCCACTACCCTGAGTAAGAATGATCGTCCACAAGGTTAAATACTGGAGACTCCCAGAAATTTAGAACTAAAGAAGTCTCTTGGATGAGAGGCAAAATGTCTTCAAGTAACAAGCAGTCCAGTTGCCTTCAGCTGAAACCCCGAGACCACCATGACCTGGATGACTGAGAATCTTCACAAACACAGCTACATGTCAGAAACTGACCACTGATTAAAGTCTCTTCTTAAACAGTACGATTGCAGGGCTATCTGTACAGTATAAGTGTATGTAGGTGGAGTAGGAGCATGTAGGAGTTAACTTCAAAGACAACTTCCTTGGAAGATTTTAGGGATGATTTCCACGGCAGAATAGCTCAGGAAAAATTAACCACCTTTTACAGTGAGAAGTTACACGTGACATCACAAAGTCAACCATCAGAAGGCCTTTACCCACAGTATAGCCCTTTGGTTGGCTCTTAAAATTCAGCCTTATAACCCTTTCGCCTTGTAATTATATAAGGAAGCTCTAAAAATCTCAAATAAGAAACAGCCTGGCGTGTTTTTTTGTGCTTGTGTCTGAGTGTTGGTGCGGGTTCAAAGGTTAAAAGGATCATGATGATGTCGTCCCTTAACTCTTCTTAGCTGTGACTCCGTCATGCTTCAGTTGTTCACTCTGGGAGAAGCAGTTGCTGTAAGCAGCTTTTACTCTCTCCTTCCCTTCATCATCATTCTGATCCCGGTTAATCTGTGGGTCAGGTGTTAGCATCACACTAAAGCAGTTTATGGAGGCTTTAAGTCTTATGTACCTTTGTGGGGAGTGTTAGTGTGTTTGTGCGCTGGCAAGTGTGAGACTCCTCTCGGGAAGATTTTGAGTGTATCGCACATGAAAGCTTGCATTTTGTCTCTCATCTCTTTGCACAGTTTGTGTGCAAGCGCCTGGCTATCTCTCTGAACAACCACTCACGCTCACACAAACACACACACACATTCACTTTCGAGACCATTTTTGATTGAACGTGTTACATGCAATGCCGGTGTGGTGTGTCTGAAAGTGCTTTCTATCTGGGCCAAGGTAGCTATAACGTGTTGAGCTGAGGTACTGTTAACCATGAGTGCATGGCTTGAAGTCAGACTTCTCTTTGTCTGTGTTCAGAGAGCCAAACCATTAAGTCTCTCTTACAACAACATGTTGTCCAATAACCCAAATAAAATTATATAGGAGACGAGCTAGAGAAGAAGCTCGTCTCCTCGTCTCGTGCTTACATTTATTTTTTTGAGCATTTTTATGCCCGTGTGTATCTGTTCAGGCAATGATGATGAAATATAGTGTAGTTCAAAACAGAATGAAAAATTGAATCTCATAAAAGTTGTCTAATAACGTTCATAGATTTCAATTTGCTGGGCTGGTGAACAGAAGAATGGAGCAAATGAACCAATAATAGAGGGGTGGCAGACCTTGGGTGGACAGAATAGCAGGGACACAACAGAGTGTAATGCAATCATAGTAATGGTACCTTAGATTGATGTTTGCTGTGAACTCATTTTAAGGCCTTTGACAGTTTTAAAACACATAATAACAACATGCTCACATCAAGAGTCAGTGTTTTGATGCTCTATTTGCTCATTCAACGTTCATTTTGGCTAAAGTCTGTTTAGTTCAGTAGTCTGTTAGAATTTTCTCTTTTCAGTGCGCATAAAGAAAAGCACTTTGCCTGCCTCTTCACATGTTGCCTCATTCATCTTCGATATCAGTGGTTGTCAGCCACCTATTAATGGTGACACATACTGCACATGGTCCTTAAGTTGTATTATGGCTCATTTAACATCATCGTCTTTGTAAATTTTAATTAAAGGAGATGGACCGTTCACAGAAATAAAGATGGACAAAGCTCCGCCACTTAAGCAACAAATTTGGAAGTCCTGGTTCATACATACATTTTTTTCCTTGACTAGATTATTGTACTTCCCTCTTTTCTAGTATTAATTGCTCGTCTCCAACTTATCCAGAATGCAGCAGCCAGACTAATAACAAAAACTAATCAACGGTCCCACATCACGGCTATTCTCGCCTACCTTCGCTGGCTTCCGGTCAAATTCGGGATTGACTTTAAAAGTCTCCTGATTGCTTATAAAGCCTTAAGTGGCCTGTTTCCTACATATATCTCCGACTTGCTGTCCCCATTTTCCACTTCTTAAATCATCGAATCAAACCACTTTATCCATCCCACGCACTCACTTTAAATCCACAGGTGATTGCACGCTTGTGGCTGTCGCACCGACTCTCTGGAATAGCCTTCATCTTTCAGTCAAAACTGCAGACTCTGTGCCTTGTTTTAAACGCCTACTTAAAACTCATTTCGATAGATTAATCTCTCCGCTAAAACTGAATGATTGTGTCTGTCTGCGTTTGCTCCGCTTTGTATATCTGGTCCAAGGAAACTTGGTCCAAAGATCAACTGTGGCTGTGTTTGTTTGTTTCATGTATGCTTTGTTTTTATGTCCTACTGTCCACTTTATGATGGTTTATATTTATGCTTGTATGTTTGTTTGTTTTCATCTTTTCTAAATGTGAATCACTTTGTTACTGTAAGTTTTGTAAGTGCTATATAAACAAACCTTGGCAGTGACTTTAATGAAACAAACATTCTTTAATTAAAAAAAAAGCCATTATGCAGGTTTAAATACAGCTTATTCGATAAGGCTTTTATGTACCAATAACCGATAAATAGCGTAATTGCAACCCTGTTTGCATACACTGCTATTTTTTGTAGAGAAAATAGTAATACACTTTGACAAAGTCATTACTTGTAATATTTTTATGGTAATTCTGTCTGAAGTCTACAACCTAATTTTCCAGAGACATTTTGTATCGTACTTGATGTCCTGCCTGATGCCCTGCTTGCTTGTCTTGGGACTTTCTGTCTTCATTTTGTTGTACCAGTGTAACATGTTACCAGTTACATTTATGTAAAATGACTGTTTTGAGCAGTTTAAATAATCCCACCCAGTCACCATTAAACCTCCTTTAGTGAGCATGTTTATATGTTTATAATTCTGCCGCATTGTCCCATAATCCCTAAAATGTTTATAAAATGACAGAATAGTTAAAAGAAATCTAAAGTCTAAAAATCCGAAGCCATTATGTCAATTAAAAATCAGCAAATGGCAATTGCCAAAATTGTTGCCAACTAATTGTATGGTGATTAACTCATTGTTTATTCAACTAATTGTTGCTGATGATGGATATGAACACTCCCAAACATACTTAAAGTTCATCAAATCATCATAGAAAGAGACAGACCGCAGGGTTAAATTAGGTGAGACAGATATGGGCAGCGGGAGAAAGACACCCGACAATATTGGAGGGGTGAGCTGATGGAAGTTGCGGTGGTGCCTGGCAACAGCAGAGGGGAGCTGTTACTCATGCTCCATCACAACAGGACATACAGGTAGAGAGGATCAGTGGTGGACCAATGCAGAGACAGGATCAAGGTTCTCAGATGCCCCTGCGAAGCAGAGCTCAGGCGGAACGGGGCTGCAGAGCGCGGGGATCACACTGGAATCCTCTTCTACTGTTTTCAGTATTAAACCTCACTTTGTATGACGAAAAACTGATCCAACTCAGATATCAGTGTTCAGTTTATTGCCCCGAGTCTTGCTCTGATTGAGGTTTGTCACATGTTCCTCCCCTTGGTGTGACACTGTCCCTCCGACTTGTCAGCCCACTAAACCTGTCTCACCTCCTTCTTATCCGTAATCCCTCCGCGCCTCAGCTGGCAGTGCAGAGCATTGGCACCTTTTGCCCCCAACCTCCTTTTCTTCATCAAACATGCCACCTCTCTCCGGCTCCCCTAAGTCTTCACGGCCCAGGGTCTGAAATGTGGGCTGTGTGCATCCATCCTCCGCCCAGTCTTTGTTATCCATCTTATATCCCGTATATAGTGTCTCTCCGTCTCACTCAGGCACAACGCTCATCTGCTGTCTTCTCTTTGTCTTGCTCTCCTCTGTGTGGTTGTCACCCGTCGTGCCACATCTCCGTTGGCTGCTCTTTGTTTTGTCACGTCGTCTCGCTCCGGTCCTCGTGCTCGCCACATCTTTACTCTTTTGTCCTCCTCCTTCCTCTCTTCTCCCTTTGCCGTATGAGGAATTTGAGGAGCCCCATGGGGAAGAGAGAATGGAACTGAATTCTCTCTCTTCTTTTTCACTGCTCGCCCAAGTCAAAGCCGCCTTCCTTGAAGACTCCTTTTTGTTCCCCTCGCTGCATTCTCCCCCTCTGGTCTGCCCTTGCTTCGGGAGATGAATCAAGGATTTTTACCAAGACGTATATTTGCAAGATAATCATGTCCTGTGGGATGCATCGCAGCTTCATTATTGTTGTCACTTTGGATGGACCAAACAGAAAACTTTTGCCCTCCTACAGCTCTCCACCTCAGCTGCCTAAACGAATAATGACCGTGTCGTTATAATAAGCATAAATCTGCAATCATAACTTTATGTTGAATTCTGGATTTTACACCCCCCAACCCAAACTCATGAAATAAAGCAGAGAACAAAAGAAAGAAAAGAAAAGTTTGCAGAGTTTGTGCTACTTTGCGAGCAGCCTTTTATGACTGGGTGTTTGCGAGTGTGTTCGGTGTGTGTGTGTGTGTGCGTGGGTGGTTGGAATGCGTGTGTGTTGAGACACAAACACTCAGAGATCAAAAGCCCTTGGGTGGGAATGTCTGCACCTAGAAGTAGCCCCACTGCAACCCAGGAACGTCATTAATTTGCTTTTCTTTTTTGTTTTGGCGCGATGACACTTCACCTTTTCAAGTTCGACACTGCCAGGGCGGTCTTTGTGTCTGCGTGTTTTAATTCATGAGGATCGCCTGCTAAACGGGAAGAGAGACAATCATTAGAAACTACTCGTCTCCTTTAAGGTGCAAAACCGTTGAGTCACACTTGTTCAAGTCAACATATTTTGAATGAAATTGCAGGATGTTTGCACTTGTCACCAGTGACTGCAGGTGTCAGGGGACAACTTGAACTGGTGTGACTTATACTTCATAAAGTTAAAATGGAAGAAGAGGACAATTACTTTTTTTTTTTTTTTCATTTACATTTTTGTTGCTGGTTACACGGCTTCATGAAAACTGTTTCTAGGTCAATATGTCTATCCACCCAACCAAACGTTGTCTAACAGTTTTTGCATAAATTACCGTGCAATTTGCTGTTGGCGCTCATTGTGTTCAATCATTTTTTTCTTTTTTTTTTTTGAAGTGAATGTGCTGACCCGTTCTATAGCACCGCAGTCACAATGGAATTTAAGCCTCGACAAGAGAAATCCAATGGTTTGTCTCCATTTTACCTCCCAGTGGATAAATCATTTGAATGAGAATTTGATGTATTTCTAACTGTAGGCGGTTTTCTCACGTACAGTATCGTTTTTATTTTTGTTGTGTTGCCTGATGTTCAATATGGTGCAATTGTAGGACTGCAGCTAATTCATGGTAGCACTGATCTTTTCACAATAAACTTGACCCAAGTTAAGCTGAGGACCGAGTGAACCAGAATTTAGCCTGACTGAACTTCCATTAGTTGTGTGTCAGTCTGCTCAGAAAGTCTCTCAACAACCTCCAAGGAAGCAGATCGTTATTGTGTTGTATTAGTGCAACTGCAATGACCAATAACAGCTCCCTTAGCCTTTTTTTATATATATATATCTTGAGAAAAAACTGTGACAGTGAGAAAGTAGAGGTAACAATGCCTCTAGCTAATAAGCTTTTTATTTTCATTTCACTGTAGGTCGGATGTGCCGCAATGTGTTGTCCCTGGCTGTGGTGGCCATCAGAGAGAGAAAAACATGGCCAGTCTAGTGGGAATTATGTGCTGGATATAATAATGTTTGGGTGTATGGCTGAAAACTTTGCTGTAGTCAAACAAACATCCATTTACTTAGTATAATTTGCAATAGAAAGAGGGTCTGTTACTCTGGGCTGAAATTAAAAAAAACACAACACAAATTGGCCCAGAAATTTAAGACTTAAGGCCAAAAAATATTCAGAATAGCTTTCAGACACATTTTTCCTCACTCTGTGAGAGAATTGAATAAATGAACATTCTCACATGTACTGTGTTTACACTCCTGTATTCACAATTTAAATTTTGCATGCAGTATTTACTTATCAGATCCGCATGTACATATGATCTAATTCATCCATTCTCGTTTACATGACTTTGTCACCATCTTTTTTTTTTTTTTTCTTGCTTGCGCAGGCTTTTGAGCGTCTGAATAGAAAAGAAAACAGATCCTTTTTTTATTTACCGGCACATGAATCTGCTTGAAATGTCTCTGCTCGGCTTGCTGTTATGAGACACTGTGCTCTGCAGACAAAGGAATATGAAGAGTACATTTTGAAAGGACATAATTCTATGACTTTTGCCACCTGCTCTTCCTTGATGCGTGTTTGATGTGAGACCCAGCGGCTCCAGTAAGCTCAAAGAGCTTAAAGAAGGTGCACTGATGAGCATTAATGTTACAATGATTGTTGTAAAGTAGATGTGTTATTAATGAAAGAGGCAGTTGTTGAGAAACACACACGTATGCAGGTCATGCTGCACCCTTGGGGGGAAATCGTCATGGTAGCTAATCCATCTCAGTAAGGTGAAATATGCTTATTTAAACGCTTCAGTCACCAATTCATTTCACACATTCCTGTGATTCTGTAAGCGATCAGTGAAGAGAAACAGACGCAAGGCTCTCTTTGTCACCACCGCCTGAACAACATTAAAGGGTGTGAATATTCTAATCCTTCCTTCATCTGTTCATTGCTCCTGCCTGTCACCTTTTCATGGTCTTTGTTTTTCTGTCTTTTTTTTTTTTTTTTTAATCACCTAGGCTGTTCTCTCTTCCTTGTCTTTTTTTCCCCCCCTTCACATCTGTGACTGTCTGTGTCTCTCAGGCATTGACACTGAGGACGGTAGTGCAAAGAAGGATGAAGATTTCAAGGGCAAGTCCCAGAGGCAGGTCCAGTTCAACCCGGGACAGACCAGGGCCACGTGGCGCGTTCGCATCCTTACTGATGGCAGGTACGAGCAGGCGGAGACCTTCCAGATTCTGCTGTCGGAGCCAGTGATGGGAGTGCTGGAGTTCCCCACCGCAGCGACAGTTGAGATCCTGGATCCCAGTGACGGTCAGTAACTTTAGACTGTCCTTTTATCTCTCAAGTAAGATCAGACTGCTCTATAGATTATATCACTGCAGGAGATAGTGTCGTCACAATAAATAGAGTAGAGTTAAGTTTTTAAAGTTGTGATTTAGAGAATATTGAAGATCGCAAATGAACCTCACAAGAGAATGATTGCTATTCATGCTACTTCAGCAGCATCATGGATTTATCGATACACAGCATAGGTAGACCACTGAGCAACCACTCAGCAACATAAGGACAAATGAACCACAGAAGACAGCTGGCTCTAAAGAGATCCATCCTACTGGGATCTGTTAACAACACGCAGGAGATATATGAGTTAAAACAAAGCTAAGTAAAGCTTAGCTTATTTTTTCATGTTTTCCATTTCATTTTTCCACCTTGTGTTCAAAACATTGTCGAGGTCATCATACCAAGTAAATTCATCTTTAATATCAGAGGAGTTGCCACTTTTCTGCAGTGCATCTCATGTTTTTATTCATTGTTGACGCAGCTTCTTAACTTTAATGTGACACTGCTCAACACTTCAGTTAAATCCATTCCGCTTCTTGTGTACTTTTCTGAACAGGTGGGAAATATTCTCTTCCGCCCATATTTACAGAAGGCATTTTTGTTTTTCATAGCTCCAAGTTTGTCCCGTGCAGCTCATTTTTTTTTTAGCCACAACTCGCTAACTTCTTCGTCAGCTGCAAAAACAGGAAATGACGAGTAGATAGTGCGCTCCCAATGATTTGGTGCAGATGAGGTTCACACCAGTGATGATCTGCTCCAGAGTTCCCTTGGAAGACCTTTTCCAAGCCGGACCAGGGTCTGGTTGTTTGGTTCCCACCAGAGGTCTCGTAGTGCGTTTAAACCAACTCAAACGAACCGCATCAGACTAAACAAGGCTGTTGTGAAAGCAACCTAAATGCAATTAGGTTTTGGTTAGGATTAGGGTCGGGATTAGGTACTCGGTTGAGATGGTTAAGGTGAGTTTTTGTAATTGTAGAAATGTTTGTGTTGATCCGGTGTATCACCTGCTAGAGCATGCCCAAGACTGAGACTTCAGCAGCAGCGCAGCTTAGATTGCCGCCTGGGGCCATCTGCTGTGTGGTCTTTTTTTTTTTTTGAAACAAAATACTCACCATTGTCCACTGAACACAAGAAAATAAACATTTTAATGTAAAGTGTTGCTTTTCTGTCTTTTCCTGGTTATCTCTAGCTGCACTATTAAACACTACAGTCCATACTCAAATACTAAAAATGTTAATTCGTGAAATCACTTTTGCGCTTAAAATGTGTAACCTATCAGAGGATAAGGTACTTCAGAGGTTACTTCCTCTGATAGGAACAGATATTCCTACGTTTTCCTCATATATGACACCTGAATGGCAGCTGTGTCATGTCAAAATGACAGATTACAAAGAATTGTATAAAGAAAGAATTTATTCTGCTTTCCTATAGCAGTTTAGTGTCTCTTTTTGATGTTAATATCTATTATTAAAAATGAAATTCATGCACATCCTCTATGAAAAGACAGTATGGGTGTCTCAATTTAATTGAATATATGCAAAGCAATGATGTTTCTACCCACTGGATAGGCAGATAAAACTGCGGTTATGTTATCCGACATTTATAATGTTCATCACTCAAAATCCCTCCTGCCACTCAAAACATGCAAACCCTTTCCACTTCACATTTGTTGTACGAAGCTTCAGTCAACCTGAAAAACTCACAGGCTTAAGAATTGTCAATATAAACACAGTCTACTCTGGATATAGAGTCATGTCAAATCTGCTCCCAGGCGGAGGAGTGGGAATAGAGTTTGATATAAAGCCTGTAGAGGTTTATTACAGGGATGATGATTGTGTTGTGTTTTTACAGTCGCTGGAAGTACAGAGTCAATTCTTACTTTTTCATTTTTAATTAAACAAAAAAAAGCGGTATGATTACTAAAATGGGTTTATTTATTTGCCCATTATCACAGAGCCAAATTAAAAGTCCTGGCTGTGCGTGCTGAGCACTGATTTTGCTGTTTTAATGGCGGCGAGCATTAATCAAGCCCTAATTGTGCGTGTTAAATATCTCAAGCACGCACAAAAAAACTTCAGCCCTTTGCTTTTTTTTTTCTCTCTCTCAGTTTGTAATAAGCCATTTTCGCTCTCCCAGTTCTGTGTCTCTTAGCCTGCAAATTGAATGGTTAATGGAACGTTGAGTAGGGCGATAACCTGGCTACTCTGCTCCATCATGGCCAGATTTGTTCTCCAGCAGCTTTTACATTTAGTTTTTTTTTGTATTGCCGCCGCCGCCCCCATCCTCAGTGCAACTTTTATGTGATTATAGATGTGCAGCAAAGATGGAAACAATGAAGCCTCCATTAAAGTGAGACACAACAGCTGCGCTCATCACACTCTCCCTCTTATTTGTCTTTTCTGGCTCCCTGCCACCATAGCCTGATCTCCCTCTCACATTCTCACTCCTCAGTCTGTCCTCCCCTGTGGGTTAATTATGGTATTGTGGGTAGAGGGCAGCGGCTGTTTTGGGCCCTAGCGATGATGGTGGCGTTAGCTGTACTCCAGCCTCTTTCTCTAATGATCAAAACTGGCTATGTCTGGTCTGCCCCCCCCCACCCGTGGGCTTACAGGTTTAGAGGAGGATTGCTGCGCTTTAACCAAAAGTGTTCAGAAAATATAATAAGCTGAGTTGGGCATGGGAGTTGTCCTTTATTTCCTATACCATTCTCACTCTAACCAGGTGGCATTATCTTTGATTAAGAACGAGAAGTGGGCTCGTCCTGTGTTACAGCCACGTCCTCACTTCCACATGTTTACACGGAGCGATAGCCGAGCTTCCCTCCTGCAAAACTGTATGAATTCACTTCATATGTAATCCATGCACAGTGCTGACAAAAGATGAAGGTGGCAGCCTGCTCTCTGAGTGTTTGTTACAAGCGGTACTATTCATCTCACTACAGTCAGTGATATCCTTCCTGCTTCTTTTGCAGAGACGACACTACAATCAGAGTGACATAGAGCTCTTGCTGACTTAATTTTTCACCAGGATCATTCCACTAAATGATAAACAGTTGTTTTTTTTTCGTTGATTTGCTGATTTTCTAAGGCCACAGCTGCAGTCTAGCACATCCTTGTGTAATTCTAAGAGTTTTCTTAGGATATAGGATCTCTTGACTAATGTAGGGCACATCAAACTGTTGCATTGGACTGTTGCGATGTTGCCAATAATGGCGGGTTTCCTGAGGAGACAGAGTTTTGTTGTTTTTTTTCATTTTGGAAAGACAATAGCAAGACCAGGTGCACGTGCTTGCTAGTTTAACGCTGTCTCTCAAAGCACATTTTTATTTTTATCTTTCCCATAAATGTGTTAAATGTATTAATTAAGTATTTTATTTTATTTCGAGCTTGACTCACTTGGCTGAAAAATTACTTTTCTAACTCTTGGGTGGATTTGGAGGCACTACACGTGCAAAGGGCGAGATGACATGTGAAAGTCTGCCACATATGCGTAGAGAGAGGAGAGAAAATCGGGGTGGAATAGGTGAGCAGAGGACCCAAATCCCCTGTCTGCACCCCCTGGGGAGCGACAGGTTGTGGGCAGTGACAGAAAGGAGAAACGTAGAGGAAGGGAGAGGACTGAGAGAGTGGAAGCGATTAAGGGAGGGTTACTTTGTGAGAAGAGGAATTTGGACCCCCTGCAGAGTGTAAGATTGTCTTATGCTGATGACTTTATCCCAGTCAATACTTTCAGGTGTCGAAGTCTTTTTTTTTAAATTTATTGTGCTGGGTGTTGAGACAAACATCCAAATCGAGTTGTTGACTGCCACACCCTGCCACTGTAAAGTGAGTTCTTGTTGCACACACAGCCACAAGTGTCTTTCATATGATTCATTCACTCAAAAAGAGATGGGAGGGGGGGGGGATAAAGACATAAGAAGATCTGGGAGAAGCTCAAGCTAAGATCACTCTGTTAGTATTTTTATTGGTCCCTGTGCGCCTGTGGAAAACGGCTCCAATATTTATTGTTGCTGCAGTAAGTTCTTCACTTTGATAGATAGATGCTTTCATAGGTTCTCAGTCCATCTCTCAATCAAAGACTCCTGTCAGGGACAACGAGAGGAGCGAGGGAAGAAAAGACAAGGGATGGTCTCGTGGACACCTCCGTGTAAAGAGGAGCTGATATGTAAAACTCCCAGCTGATTCGCTCTGAGAGGCTTGCATGTGTAATTGAGAGCGACACACCAGGCAGTGAGAAAAACTTCCGGAGGGGTCCCTTTGAAGAGCACCTCTGGTTGCTTCAAACTGAGAAAATGCGATGAAGAGTTATTTTTGAATTTGAATAAGCACACTGCGGGACCACCACTTCAATAGATCCAAATAAAAAATGTCAACTGCGACTAACTAACTGCGAGAACAAAAGCCTGTATCAGTGCTTGATGGCCTAATGTAGTATTCAATAGATCCAAATAAAAAATGTCAACTGCGACTAACTAATGCAGAGCCAGAACAAAAGCCTGTATCAGTGCTTGATGGCCTAATGTAGTGTGGATTTTTGCAGATTGTTATACATATGATTACCCTTTTCTTTTTTCCCTCTGACTCCCTCCGCTTGCTCTCTCCACTCTCCTCCAAACAGAGTCGACAGTGTTCTTCCCTGATCAGATCCACTCGGTGGAAGAAGATGTGGGAGAGCTTTTTATCCCGGTGCACCGCAGTGGCGACATCAGCCAGGAGCTCATGGTGGTCTGCTGTACCCAGCAGGGTACGGACGAGGCTTTTTTCACCTTTTATATTTCACACGTTTATTCGTAGTGCACCCTGTCTGCCTGCAGCCTTCGGGTCAGACTGATCATCTCGGATGGGTAATATCATTGTTTGAGGCTCAGTTAATACATTTTCACTACATATATTGTATTCACTTAGGTAATTAAATTCTCAGTATGCCAAACAGCATCATTAAACAATAATAGCTCAATGTTTGGATCTAATTGAGAAGTTTTAATGAGCTTAATGTTAATTTATGTGAATGACTGCACCTTTCCGGTGGAGTCTGTTTAAAACACAGCCACTGGAGGAGATGAAGTTAATAACATTTTTGCATCTTTACCTATAAGAAGCTCACATATAAGCTCATGTGGGATCGCAATTAGTTGTTAGCTAAATTACAAGTTAAAAAGCCATTTATCCGAATGATTAACATGTTTTCGTACAGCCTCCATAATAGCTGTGCTCGCTCTCTGATTCCAGACACTTTCATTTATTTGCAGCTGGGAGATGAAAATGACTAAAAAGTTTAATTTTAAATACGTCCTCATGCAGTTAAAGGTACATCTTTTACAGTAATTATGAGCCCAATGATATTGTTCAAGGCTGTGTTCTGAATACAAACGATGCAGTGTCCTTAAAAATGTATAGTGAGCTCTTCAAACCCCCCGAAATCCAGACTCAATTCATACCACAAGCGTCAAGTTTTGTGAATAAAGGCATCTTTTAGCTAATAGCCAGGTGAGACTGTATATAAGACGATGAAAGAAACAAATGTGAAAATGAAGTTTGGTCAGTAATGACAGACATCCAAGACTTGGTATCATTCCTCCAGAGCCTACAGCCACAAACGCGTGGCACGCAATCAGAGATGAAAAGGCTCAAAAAACGTTGTCTACCGCGCCCAGTTTCTTATGTGACGTCTGATCGAACTTTCTCTGCACTGAAAAGTCTGAAGAAGGAAAGGCTCACCCAGTTGGAACTAATTACCATCACTGTGTCATATTGGATGTGATCCGTCGTGGATCAATATTGGATGTGATCCGTCGTGGATCAATATTGGATGTGATTCCACCCTTACAGTATAGATGCCGTTATTGGCAGAACAATTGTGTAAAGGTCCACTTATGGTCAGTTGCAACAGCTGACAATGGCCTGTTTTTTGTTTGTTTGTTCGTTTTTTGGTTTTTTTTTTTTTAGTTTTTGGGGCTTTTGTTCTATTCCCCGCTTTTTTATTTATCGTGCAGGCAACCACAAACGTTTAAATGTAATTGCCAGTTCAGCATTAAACAGTTTTTACTCGCCAAGAGCAGTCGCCAGCAGTGGAAATCCACACTAGTACTTGGTCTATCCTTGTCTTTGTTCACGATCAGGGTCTTTTTCCCTAAGCAGATGTTTTGGATAGTGATGAATGTCATTTAGTGCAGGCAGCTCTTCTTCGTCCCCTCATGTAATACACTAAGAGCCACAGTGACTCACTCCCAGCTGTCAAGGCACACAGGGTATTACCATAAAAAGACAGGCCACAGCAAGTTGGTTAGCGTGCTGTATCTCTACAATACAATACACAGACTTATTGGGCACAGTGTCACTACAGGTCCTTCTTCCTATTATGTTGATAAGGGTAGTCTTTTCCTTTAAATGCCAATAGATTCAGAAAACGCATGAAATGATAATGCATATAGTGATTTGCCTAATGAAGGTGCTGTTGTTAAATGTCAAAAGGCTACAGCGGCTGCACCACAGGTGTGATTTTAAGAAGACCTGCCGGGGTGATCTCTCCCCACAGCGTTGTAGCATTAAAAATAATCCACTGACTGACGTGCTTATCAAGCTGTAATTAAAGGTCAAACGTTTGCAAACCACAGTGGTTGTATGAACAATCGGATTTTTGTAAAACTGAATGTTGTGGAAAATATGCATGTCATGAGGGCTGAATTTTTCTGATGCCTTTTACTAAATGCAGTATGTTTTTAATTGTCTGCCTTTTTCGCCCTCTGCACTTCTTCCACTTGAAGGTTCTGCCTCAGGGACAGTTCCCGCCACCGTCCTGTCCTATTCAGACTACATCTCCCGTCCAGAGGAGCACAGCAGCATCCTTCGTTTTGACATGGGCGAAAGGGAGAAGCGGTGCCGCGTGATGATCATCGACGACTCGCTGTACGAGGGAGAAGAGAGCTTCAACGTTACCCTGTCACTTCCTGTCGGGGGGCGCCTGGGGATGCACTACCCCACTACCAAAGTCAACATCTTGGAAGACACGGATGATGGTAAGCAATGCCGATGCTGTGCTGATGTATGATCAGACTGTCAGTGAGGAGGTTATTTGATTGTTCCTTTGCTTACTCGGTTATCTAGATCCCCCTATCTTTCTACTTCCAGTAATTGTTCTGCACAAGTTGCATTGCATTGAAATTAAAGGTCTGGGTAAGCTTGTCTTGCTTTGGGTGTGATGCAGACAATCACATGAATGGGTAGTCATATGGAGGTTTACTAAAAAGGAGTTTTGTCTCCAAAGAAAGTCTAAGATTTAATTTATTTGTGCTGAGTGTGTGTGCATGTCTAAGGCTTTCAGGTTCAGTACCTCATACAGTCCATGGGGACATAAACAGGAGCAAGTAAACAATGTGTGTCGGTTTGACTTTATTCTCCATTGGGACTGGAGCCATTATGTGTCACAGGAGATCTCTTAATTAAGCTTGTTTACAAACTTACTGGGTGTTGAGGCATGAAGGATAATAGACGTAGAAAGAATCCCTCCGCCCGCAAACAAATGTAATCAAACTCCTCCCTCGCTGTCATTTGAAAGGGTTTTTCAGTGGCATTGGCAACTCATGCAGGGTTTCAGTGGGACTACATGATTACACATGTCCCTGGTCTGCCTTCATCATGCTAGAGCATCACATGGAAAAATAGATTAACTCTGAAATGCAAAGAAATGTGTCCAGGATGATTTACCTGGGGAGAGGAAATACCTTTTCCAGTCTACAGACCCCTTCATAACATCTTCAGATTCTGTACTGAAGCTCAGCGATGTGACCAAAATATGAACAAAAGTAGATAATTTCTTCCCCAAATTCATCTCATGATACAGCACATATTATATAAATTGAATTATAACTAAGTTGTTTGCAATTACTGCATGGAAACATCTGTTTCCTATTACACTTTACAGTAAGTGAAAGTAGAATAGAACTTGTTCCTATTCTGATATTTTCTCCTTTTGATCTGTGGCTCTCATTCATGGAATATCTAGCCAGATTCGCACAAAATAACAGTATAACTTGACGACAATCCCCAAACTCAAATGCCTAGACCAGCTCGGATGGCCCAACTTTCTTTCTGTTTCTCTCTCTGCGTCTGCGACTCCATTTTCACAGCAGCAGTTAATCTGCGTGTGGAGATGGCTTGCCATTATTCAGCTTTGTGGCGTGTGTCTTGGTACTTGGAAAAATATCAGGCTATTGTAAAGACTGTGGCAGAACGAAATGCAGAATAGAGCCTTCTGTTATCAATCAAAAGAGATTATACTGCACATTCTGCACCAAATTACTTCATGGAGAGATTTAACGTGTGTGCTCAAGGATTTCTGTAAACTATCATGATGTAGATTGTTACAGTAAAAGGCAAAGTGCTCTCTCTGGAAAAGAGAGCACACTAAGGGCGTATAAATTAGTCAAATATCAGCTGTTTAACTTTATCTTCATTGCCAGTGCCATTTAGACAGCGTCGATTAAGTCATTTTGTAGACTGCTGCTCTCATTACACAGACTTATCCATCCATCTGCCATCCATCTAGAGAAATGGAAACTGTACAATATGCCCTGCTTTCTGGCAAGTAGACTCGGAGTAAGACTCAAAGCAGCTCTGCCAATATTTTCAGATGAGTTCTGCTGAATATATATCAACAAATGTACTGACATACATCTGATTCAGCTGAGTGTAAATAAATAGTTTTTATTTGCTGCACTGCTCTAGAGGATTTCTTCATTTTTTCCATTCATCCCGGTTCTGTTCACCTTGTCGTGAAAAAAATACTTTATTTGCTATGTTGTGTAGCAGGAAATAAGCAGGTACATTTAGCTGCAATCCAGACAACCTATGCATGAATATGCTGTTGTTGGTTAGAGTAAAGGTGCTTCAGCCAGGAGTGAAAGCCTATAAAATCAGGCAAACCTGAATCGTTTTGACCAGTGTTAGAAACTAACTTTGAGATGAATTGTAATTTGTTAATTTATGCAGTATGTACATCTACTCTAAAATTGCATTAATTCATTTTATTTTATTTGATTATTTTATCTTGATAATTAAGGTTACATTTACTTTTCTAGATTTAAAAATAATCAACAAATATATTGCTGTATATTATTATAGGTCAAAGATAATACTTTATTGCTCTTCAATGGGAAATACACACTAATTCACTAATTTAAATTTAAATCTACTTTTGGTTTAGATTCCTCATTCTGAAAACATGATTTTGTACGCTGCGAGCCAGTGTGTATCTGCAAGATTAATTTTTAGAAAAGTTCAGAATTCTTTCTTTCACACGCCCGACTATTTTCCTCTCAGAAGTCCTCCTCTGTTGTAGCTCCTTCATTTTGTCATAAATTGTAAATCATGTCAGAGACGACTTGTTATGCTATTTCCACACTGCAGACTGGAAGGAATAAATCAATGCCGACTTACAACCAAGGACTCATTTAGGGATACAAACAATTGTGCAGAATTGAATTTATGTGTGTGTCTGTGTGGAAGCATCTGGGGGCTAGTTAACAAGAAACATGACACACTGTCTTGATTGTTAGTAAATTGTCAGATGGCTTCGGATATGGTGCGCAGTTCAAAGGAATGGAAATGTGTTTGTGAAAGCCCAATTCCACTGAGAGATGTTGTGTCATTTTTATCCTCCTGGAGGATAAGGCCCCATCTGACAGTGCTCTAATACTGCGCCGCACCCAGGCAGCCGAACTGAAGCCTCTTTGACTTTGGTGAAAACTCAAATCGGCAAAGAACAAGTACAATATGAGGGAGGATCCTCTGTGTGTGTGTGTGTGTGTGTGTGTGTGTGAGGCAGCCTGTGAAGGTCATGTAAGTGTATGTGCATGCATTCCTAAGTTAAGGTTGGATGTAAAATTCTGCATTAGAAAAGTAAGTGCTCGGAGAAAAAAAGCCCTTGTGTGACTGCTGGTGCTCACTTTAGCCCTGTGTTTCCTTCCCCCAGGTCAAGTAGAGTCTGCTTCTCTTCCATCAATTTTTCCGCTCCTCTCTCTCTCTCTCTCAAACACACACACACACACACACACACACACACACACACACATTCAGACCACATTTTCTCTCACTCTGGCTTAAAAAAAAAAAAGCACCCAGGGGTGTCTGCTAGATTTAGTGCTTTATCAGATTAAACTCAGCAGTACCTGTCTCCTGGAGTGTCACTGCATGGCTGCACACTCAGACTCAATGTGAGTGTTGTCATCTTTATGTACCCTGCCAAGGAGAGAGGACACAAGGCCCATTCAGACAGGTGCATATGGCCACAGCAGTGTTTGTAGAATTGTAGATTAGAAAATCCTGTTTTTCATTTCAGTAGAAGCATTAGTGTTGGTCACCCTCCAGAAGTAGCAGAATTACTCGCTCATTCTTTCTTTCTAAAACAATTTTCTTTTGTGCATTGTACTAGTATCTGTACATATTGCAATATACATGTACATATTTTTTTTTTCACACACATATTTAATTACAACAATGGAAGTAGTAAACAGTTTGCACATTAGCATGTAGTGAAACATCACAGCATGGGGAGGCGTCACTCATTAACTGAACAAAGGGTGTGAAAGTCACACACATTGACCCATGCATGAAAATATTGCCAATATCACCATATCTTAGTGAATCTCTATCTGCAGAAGTAAATATAATAAAAACAAAAAATTGTCCTGACTAAGGTAAACTATTCCATATTTTAGACTAAGACTGGGGAAAACTCAGAAAATATTAAGTCACCCCAGTTTAAATGAGGAGAGAGCGCTAAGAGACTGAAATCCCATCCAAGGTAGCGTACCTTATCTCACAATATTAAAAAATCTTTCAACAAAACACCTTGATCCGTATCCAGATCTCTCCCTGAAAGCCTGTTCCTACAAAGCAATTTCATAAACATCGTCGTACAATGTGATTCCGTTGACAGATAAATGGAAAAACAAACATCTGCAAAAACAAACCTCGTTGGTGGACGTAAAAATGATTGTTATAAAACAATGAGCGAGAGCAAGATCGAGGGGATTGACTCCTTTGCAGTCAGTGGGAAATGTGGTGAAATCCAGTACGTTAAAAGGTAAGGTTTCAACCTCTAGGAAACTTATACGTAGGTTCCAGGATAACATCTACACACAAGATCTTTCCCATCACCTCCTTCAGAGGACAGCTGAGAATGTAAAGTACGTTCTACACTAAAGTATATTTAAAGCTGCTGGGACACACAAAAAAGCTCCAGACAGCCACATGTAGTAATTATCACAATTTGCCTTTACACCTTCCGTAGACTTCACACACTTCAGAGTGCGAAACCGCAGGCAAAGCCCCAGAGGGGGAGAGAGGATGCAGTTCGCACTCTTCAGTCGTCACTCAACTCCCTCTCATGGTGACAGGATTTGTCGTCTCCGGGTGCAGTCGGGACTTGTGTGAATTCAGACGCGCACATTAGCGCCCGAGCAGCGGTTTCCACTCAGAACTTCAAAGCCGCGTGTGTCAGATTGCTTACATAGTGTTTATAGACGTTCTATATGTTTCCGCTGCTTCTGTTTGGGCATGCATTAAAGCAATAATAATTATTCAATGGCCCAATCCAAATCCAAAAAACATGTGAAATTATCCACTCCCACACTGTTAAGAGTTGAATGTTCATACCCGTGTTTTTCCCCATCAGCAAAACATGTCATTTTCCCTTTGCGGTGCCTTTGTGTAAACAAATAAATTCTATTTGCATTACAAACCAGCGCTACAACTATTAGGTGAATACAAGTGTGTGTGAGGAAGACAAATGCACGAAGACGGATAGAAAACAAGTCTTTAGATGGAGAGCAATGATTGGGCTGCACTGGATTCGTGAAACTCGCTGGATATTGTTGCTCCTGGCTGTCACTTACTTAGTTTAGTCAAGATGTAATTGCACTTCATTTCCCCAGTCCCTCAAGTGTGTACACTATTCTTAGCTTATTTTGTTATCTGGCCCAGTTAAAGTATATAAATAACTTATGAGAGTGAACATATCAGGAAAACAATATTCAGGAGAACTATGTCTGGTCTGTTTGATGTGTTTGATCATGACACCAAAAAAAAATGAGAATACGCTAGCTATTTTTGGATTAGATGCCGGAATATTAGAGAGGAGCCGAGCGAGATGGAGTGGCATCTTAAAGCAAGAGACAGAAGAACTTTTATTCTGTCAGCTTTCTTGGACTTGAGGGGAAGGGGGCTGGGGGTTTGAGAGATGAAGCTGTCAAATTCACATTGGAGGGCCTCCACTTTGCTGCCTCAGGAAACAAAGCCAGTTCAAACAAGCCTTTGAGCAATCTAGGGGGCCTCTCTCTCTTCCTCTCTCTCTGAATCACTATCTCAGTATTTCACGTTCAGTAAAACACACACACACACACACACACACACACACACAGGAGTCCTTCTTTTTCCAAGCTAAATGCATCCTCTTCTTTTGTTGAAAGTGCTCATTGGTTTTTGCCAGTTGAATGGTAACAATGAGGTGGGATGAAAGGCCAGCAAGGTCAAAAGGTCATGCCTCCCTGCAGTTTAACTTCAGACTAATGGGCTGTCACTGTTTGACCTCTGTGTCCGGCCGCCGGCTTTACAAATGATTCATGTCAGCCAGCGGGTGGCTGCTGACAGGTCTAATGTTACCACAGGTGCGTGCGTAAGGAGAGAGGACAAGCAACACTGACATGGAGCATAAGGAGCTCATGTGAACCCTGCCGCACCGGTGGGTCTGATGAGGTTGAGGGGAACAAACGTCCCGTGACTGATGAAATTGTGAAACTATACAAACCAAACCAGACTTGGTGATTATTTTACCTTTCACTGGCTTTGCTCTCCAGCGCCGGTGTTTTACTTCGGTGAGGTCGAGTATCACGTGGATGAGAGCGACGGACACGTGGAGGTCAAAGTGTGGAGGACAGGAACCGACTTGTCCAAGGCCGGCACCATCACTGTCCGCTCTCGCAAAGCCGAGCCCGTCTCTGCAGATGGTGAGCTCCAATTCATGCAATCAAAGAGAATACACCGAATTTAGCGTACCAATAATCTGCCAGAAATATGAATGGCTTTATATTTTTTTCTGTTTCAAGCCTTTATCCTTCTCTCTCTTTCTTCCCTCCAGCCGGTATCGACTATGTGGGCATCAGCCGTAACCTGGACTTTGCCCCGGGTGTCAGCATGCAGACGTTCAAGGTCACCATTCTGGATGACCTGGGACAGCCAGAGCTGGAGGGGACTGAGAAATTTGAGCTTGTCCTTCGCATGTCGGGAATGTAAAGTACGTTCTACACTAAAGTATATTTAAAGCTGCTGGGACACACAAAAAAGCTCCAGACAGCCACATGTAGTAATTATCACAATTTGCCTTTACACCTTCCGTAGACTTCACACACTTCAGAGTGCGAAACCGCAGGCAAAGCCCCAGAGGGGGAGAGAGGATGCAGTTCGCACTCTTCAGTCGTCACTCAACTCCCTCTCATGGTGACAGGATTTGTCGTCTCCGGGTGCAGTCGGGACTTGTGTGAATTCAGACGCGCACATTAGCGCCCGAGCAGCGGTTTCCACTCAGAACTTCAAAGCCGCGTGTGTCAGATTGCTTACATAGTGTTTATAGACGTTCTATATGTTTCCGCTGCTTCTGTTTGGGCATGCATTAAAGCAATAATAATTATTCAATGGCCCAATCCAAATCCAAAAAACATGTGAAATTATCCACTCCCACACTGTTAAGAGTTGAATGTTCATACCCGTGTTTTTCCCCATCAGCAAAACATGTCATTTTCCCTTTGCGGTGCCTTTGTGTAAACAAATAAATTCTATTTGCATTACAAACCAGCGCTACAACTATTAGGTGAATACAAGTGTGTGTGAGGAAGACAAATGCACGAAGACGGATAGAAAACAAGTCTTTAGATGGAGAGCAATGATTGGGCTGCACTGGATTCGTGAAACTCGCTGGATATTGTTGCTCCTGGCTGTCACTTACTTAGTTTAGTCAAGATGTAATTGCACTTAATTTCCCCAGTCCCTCAAGTGTGTACACTATTCTTAGCTTATTTTGTTATCTGGCCCAGTTAAAGTATATAAATAACTTATGAGAGTGAACATATCAGGAAAACAATATTCAGGAGAACTATGTCTGGTCTGTTTGATGTGTTTGATCATGACACCAAAAAAAAATGAGAATACGCTAGCTATTTTTGGATTAGATGCCGGAATATTAGAGAGGAGCCGAGCGAGATGGAGTGGCATCTTAAAGCAAGAGACAGAAGAACTTTTATTCTGTCAGCTTTCTTGGACTTGAGGGGAAGGGGGCTGGGGGTTTGAGAGATGAAGCTGTCAAATTCACATTGGAGGGCCTCCACTTTGCTGCCTCAGGAAACAAAGCCAGTTCAAACAAGCCTTTGAGCAATCTAGGGGGCCTCTCTCTCTTCCTCTCTCTCTGAATCACTATCTCAGTATTTCACGTTCAGTAAAACACACACACACACACACACACACACACACACAGGAGTCCTTCTTTTTCCAAGCTAAATGCATCCTCTTCTTTTGTTGAAAGTGCTCATTGGTTTTTGCCAGTTGAATGGTAACAATGAGGTGGGATGAAAGGCCAGCAAGGTCAAAAGGTCATGCCTCCCTGCAGTTTAACTTCAGACTAATGGGCTGTCACTGTTTGACCTCTGTGTCCGGCCGCCGGCTTTACAAATGATTCATGTCAGCCAGCGGGTGGTTGCTGACAGGTGTAATGTTACCACAGGTGCGTGCGTAAGGAGAGAGGACAAGCAACACTGACATGGAGCATAAGGAGCTCATGTGAACCCTGCCGCACCGGTGGGTCTGATGAGGTTGAGGGGAACAAACGTCCCGTGACTGATGAAATTGTGAAACTATACAAACCAAACCAGACTTGGTGATTATTTTACCTTTCACTGGCTTTGCTCTCCAGCGCCGGTGTTTTACTTCGGTGAGGTCGAGTATCACGTGGATGAGAGCGACGGACACGTGGAGGTCAAAGTGTGGAGGACAGGAACCGACTTGTCCAAGGCCGGCACCATCACTGTCCGCTCTCGCAAAGCCGAGCCCGTCTCTGCAGATGGTGAGCTCCAATTCATGCAATCAAAGAGAATACACCGAATTTAGCGTACCAATAATCTGCCAGAAATATGAATGGCTTTATATTTTTTTCTGTTTCAAGCCTTTATCCTTCTCTCTCTTTCTTCCCTCCAGCCGGTATCGACTATGTGGGCATCAGCCGTAACCTGGACTTTGCCCCGGGTGTCAGCATGCAGACGTTCAAGGTCACCATTCTGGATGACCTGGGACAGCCAGAGCTGGAGGGGACTGAGAAATTTGAGCTTGTCCTTCGCATGTCGGTGAACGGCATCCTGGGAGAACCTGGGAAGGCTACAGTCTTCATCAATGACTCCGTGTCTGACTGTAAGTACTGTACAGGCTTTTACAAGGTTGGTCTTTCAGCTTGTCAGTCAGTCACTCAGTTTGAATGGTTTGTACACAGGGGATGAGTTATCCTGAATTTGGTCACATTTTCACATTTTTCACAATTATTGTTTTCAACTGTTGTGAAATTTTGTACGGATGTCATTACAAGTAAAAACATTGGTCATCTTTTATTTTTTCCTGTAGTTCTAAAAGCATTCTTCTTAAGCATATCAATATTTACAAAATCAAACAACACAAAGTCAAGTGTATTTTTTAGCTTCTTAGTAAACATAACCTAAAACATTTGCTCATGTCAATGTCATTTTTTTATCTCAGCAAAGAAGTTTGGGTCTCAGCTGCCTTAAAGTTTTCAAAGTTGAGGTAACTTTGAATCATTAAAAATTTACCTCAGCCTGTTTTTGGAGTTTCAGCCATTCAGTTTTCTGTCAGCTCCCGCTTCTGACAGCTGTTTTTAAAATCGGCCCAGACAGCACTTGAGACATTATGACTGTTTGTAAATCTGTCTGTGATGATCTCCTTTTGACTGGCAGTGCCGAAGGTCCAGTTCCGCGAGCCGGTGTACACTGGAGAGGAGAGCGACGGTCAGATCACGGCCACGGTGTACCGCAGCGGCGACATCAGGCACAAGTCCACCGTTCGCTGCTACAGCCGTCAGGGCTCTGCAGAGGTTGCCTCCGACTTTGTTGAGCGGCCCAACACGGACGCATCCATCATCACTTTCTCACCAGGTGCAAACTTTGTGTGATTACACAAATACTTCACACATGTTTTTAGCATCTTCAAAGTTGGCACTGTTTTATGTAATCAAACAGTTTGAAGGATTGAACAGTTTTTGGAAACTCAGTAGTCTCTTGCTGACATTGCAGAGGCCTCCAACTGTATTCCACACTTTACCTGCTGCACTGTGATATTTAGTATTTTCTATTCCACCGATTAGGCTAAAACCCTCAAAAACCTCTGGAGGAACTGAACAAAGGGGGACAACGTTCTATAAAAAAGAGAGTTGCTGTAGAATGTATTCCGTCTTTTATACCAGCTCAAACTTTCTGACATATACCGTCGTAACCATCTTGCTCTGTGCACCCCAGGCGAGACGGAAAGGCCATGTGTTCTGTCACTGGTTGATGACACGCTGTACGAGGAAGGAGAACAGCTGAGGCTGGTCTTAGGGAACCCAAAGAGCGAATCACAGTTTGGCGCTTCAGTGGGAGCTCTCAGTGAGACCCTGGTGAAAATCAAGGACACAACTGACAGTAAGTGAGACGAGACAAAGTTGGGGGAGAGTAATTAGGTTTGGTTTTTATTGCTGTTGTCATCAGCCTGGATAACTAAGGGTGTTCCATCTATGTCCATAATCCAGCAGTGGCTCTGTGTTGTATTTATTCCCTCTGTTCGCCTCAGAACCCATCATCCGCTTTTTTGAATCCAAGTTCAGCATTAGTGAACCGAAGGAAGTCGGCGCCGTGGCGACTGTCAGGATTCCTGTGGTACGAGTGGGTGACACATCAAAAGTGTCAGTGGTCCGTGTTCACACCAAAGACGGATCGGCGATCTCAGGAGAGGACTACTACCCCGTGTCTCAAGGTAAACAATAGAGCTAACATTAATCGGGGTCATGCAGCGCGGCCTTTTCAGATCCAGCCTTGCCATTGAACAGTGACAATGCACACTGATGTTTAACTGATGGAAACAAATGTATGCCAGTCCGAAGCCTTGGTTTGAAAATTAAGGGCGATTTGTACAAAATGGGCTAAAAATCCTCATAAATGCTTCTAAAATTACTTTAAAACTCTCATGGCACCATTAGTGGTTAAAAACTCTACATAGTAGGCTACATTATTTTTTATTCTCAATGGCTTTCAGATGTCCTTCTGGTTTTTGTGGCATCTTACAAGAGAGACTACTCCTTATAACTGAATGGTAGCAAGAACAGGGATGTATTTGAGCATCATTGATTCCTAACTTTATCCCAGAAAGTTAATTTCTGTTGTAGACCAGTGGAGGTACATGTAATTTTTAATTGAATTTCAGTTTTTTTTCATGCAGTTAAATCTTCCTCTATCCACTTAGCTTTTAGTGCAGCAAACCTTTCGTAGCCTTATCTTTGAAATATTTACATGATTACTTTCAGTCCATTCACATCACATCTGCCTACCCACCGTTCAAAAAGTACCAATTTCACAGAAGTTTTCGAATCACGTAGAGTAGAATTTCTCATTTTGGCCAATATTTTCTCAGTGCAGCACATTTCCAATGCAAAGCTCTGCCACTTATCTGACAAGTAGATTGGACACCTTTAGAACTATGGAAATAGAAACCTGCAAAGCTTTTCATCAGTCATATATGCCTCTCAAGCAATAAAACATGATTTTGTGGTGGTGGAAAACCAAATTCCCCCCCCAAAAATGAAAAAAATCTGAGAACTTGGCATTGATCTTATTTTTTAATTCTTCACCTGTCAAAATATGAAACTCAAAGTTGAGCCATGAGTTGTTGTCTTGTGTTTGTGTGTGTCCAGATATTGAGTTCAAAGAGGGGGATGAGGAGCACACGGTGGAGGTGGAGGTGCTATTTGATGGCATCACAGAGATGAGGGAAGCTTTCACTCTCCACCTGAAGCCTGATGAAAACATGGTGGCTGAAACACAGGTCAGGAACATGTCCATGTCTAACAGCACATGAAAAAATGCACAAAAAAGGAAGTTTTAGCTTGAATAATTGGTCAGACAGTTTGGCGAGAAAAAGGAAAGGAAAACGTGCAATTTCGCCCGGCAGCCCACATTATTGACAGGTTATTTTTTATTTATCTTTCAAACGGACCACATTTCGAATGTTTGGTTCGCACCAGAGGTCTCGAACTGTGTTCAGACCAAGCCAGATAAACTCCAATGTTCCATTCAGCCAGACTAAACAAGGTTGGTGTGAGCCCAGCCTTACTCGAGTGATGGGGCTGAGGGAATGCAATTTAATGACAGATGGGAAAGCAAATAACGTGTGAAATTAAAGTAATAGTGCGCTTGATGATGTTTAAATGTCGTGCCGCCCAGCCTTGTTTTGGAGGATTTTTGGAGGGGATTATGATTTGACCCATATTTATCCAGGTCAGTCCCACTGAGATCAGCGTCCTCGCTCAGACAACAACAACAATTTGCTGTAGTTGGAGCCAAAGAAGCGATTACTGCAAACACAGTTTGAAGTTGATGATAGATTACATATTAAATACAAAACTACAACCAGAAGAAAAGAGGCAAGTTGAGGGAAATGAAAGAGGAGGCTGAATAGAGAAACCAAGAATCGCCCAAGACACTAATCATTTTAACTGTAATAAGTTTAATCGTCTCACTAACAGTTCGTTAAGTCAGAAACAGCGCGGTGTTGGCGTTCTCATCAGTCCAACTTCTTGTCTCCGGAGCAGATGACTAAAGTAATAGTTTACATCGAGGAGACCAACAGAATGGCTGATGTCACATTCCCCTCGCTGCCTCACGTGATGTCGCTGCTCCATTACGACGACGTCGCCAGGACGCCGGACAACCTCCATCCACCTGCTGGCTACCCTGTCATCTGTGTCACAGTGAGTCAAGCGTGAAATACTCAGCCACACGAGACACTCGGGAGACACTGCAGAATTGAATGGAAGTGCTCAGGATCCACATTGTCTGATAGTGGTGGGGTCATTCTTTCTGTTCAGCCGAAGTTAATCTGCCCTCTCAGATGTACTTAAAGGACACATTTGGCAGTTTAGTAGGTCACAGTCCTTGTGATTATATCCGAATGGATGTCCATGTGTTAAAACATGTGCTTCCCAGCTGACTGCTGTGTGTGGCTGTGACTGTGAAGCTCTGTGTGTCTTTCCTTGCAGTGGTCAGTGACACAAAAGAGAAAATGTCAAAGATGTAAATACTCAGAGCTCCATCAGGAGGCACCAGTGTCAACAAGTCTGACAGGATATTTACAGAAACATACCAAAAGCTTACCCCTGCATCCCATATCCCTATTTTTTCTACGTTATAAGTAAAGATCTGCATTTCCTTGGCATCAGTCACTCACTTTGCTGTATTCTGAACCTCTCTCTCCTTTTGTCCTCTGGCATCTGCTTCATTTTTCCCCCTTCTTCTGTGTCCCTCCTCCAGGCTTGCAACACAAAATACCCAGACTACGACAAGACGGGCTCCATCTGTGTCAGCGAGCACATCAACAATACGTTGACCCGCTACAGGTGGCTCATCAGCGCCCCAGCTGGCCCCGATGGCGTCACCAGTCCCATGAGGGAGGTGGACTTTGACACCTTCTTCACGTCCTCCAAGATGATCACACTTGACTCAATCTACTTCCAGACAGGCTCCAGGGTCCAGTGCGCCGCCAGGGCTGTTAATTCGAACGGGGATGAGGGCTTAGAGCTCAGCAGTCCCGTCGTCACTATCAGCCAGCAGGAAGGTGAGGACGGAACAATGAAACAGCCATTTCCAAATTATGTTGCCATTTTTCAAGAGGAGGAAATGAAGAGAACTTTGTTCTGTAAGCATGATGAATGTTGAAGATTACTTTGTCTTTTTTTTTAATTAAAGAAAAATGCAGCCCATTTTTCATCACCTCGGGCTGACAGCCAAATAAAACATAAATAATATTTTTAAAAAAACCCTGGCGGTGTACTCAAATTCTATCACATTGCCGGGTTATAAAAAACATTGCAAAAACATTTTGAGTGTAGTTAGAGGTAAAAAAAACAAAAAAAAAGGAGATTTATTTCTGAGTTTTCCACTTGCCCTGTGCTGTTGTATTGTGTTGCCTTTTGATGTAAGTCCTTCTTACGTCCTACTAAACACTGGAGTCATTTTGACAATTGATGTAGTTTATTAAAGTTTAGATAAGAAGCCGACAAATAGGACGTAGGTTGAAAAAAACGGGACTTCTCCTTTAATGTATTAAAGGGACAAACTGCACAAAATGAGTGTTTTAGTATTGAATATCAATTTATTATATCCTTGTTATCAATTAATTAATATTCAAGTAGAATTTTAGTCATGAAATGTTTTATAAGAAAGTATCTTTACCCGTGTTTGTAGTTACTGAAATTGACAAATTTGTGGGGTAAAAAAAATAGGACATTTCCTGCAGTTTAAAATTGACATAAAACAGAAATACACACCACCACTGATGATGCATTCACAGTTGTGGCCTCAGAAACATTTGTAGACCAGTTATCAACTTTGGGTGTATTGCTTTACAATACAATGTAAACTAACTTCGGGAGGACTGATTACATTCGTAATCGCCTGTCGACACAATCATGGCCATTCAGTCCCCGCGTTCTGAATGTCTCTGTCATTTAAAGGTATGTGTCAACCACGTAAGATGGGGACTGTCGGCGCCGAGCCTTTCTCTGCCAAGCTGCGCTACACTGGAGCTGAAGACCCAAAACACCCCAACCTCATCAAAGTGACGGTCACCATGCCTCACATAGACGGTACGTAGGAGCTGGAGGCAGGACGAGGTGGAGTGTAATATATGTGGGTGTAACATTGGCATGTGGGGAGCATGACAGACAGAATACAGACCTTGCCAGGTTGTATCGAGCCCTGCTGTAGAACCCCTCCAGCACAGGCGCTACTTAACATTCCCTTCTTGATTTTTAATCAGTTTCCTTGTCTCCAACAGCTTTCCTTCTTCCTTTTTTTTTCCTGTAGCCCCCCTGCTCCCCTTTTAGCATTTTCCCCTCTCATCGCTCGACTGTCTTTTCCCTTAAGTTATTGAAATAATAATTTCTCTCAGTGTCAAAGGCAGTCCAACACCGTCGGAATCACGCGGTCTTCTTTTTATCTGGCAGGCATGCTGCCGGTGATCTCCACTCGGCCCCTTATGAACTTTGAACTGACTCTCAGCCCGGACGGGACCCGGGTCGGAAACCACCGCTGCTCCAACTTGCTCGACTACAAGGAGGTCAGCACAGGTCACGGCTTCATCACCGCCTCTACCCGCAACCCTGAGAGCATGGGAGATACGGCGCCCTATCAGTTCAGCGGCTCCCTGCGGGGGAACAGCACGCTGCGTTTCTACAGGAACCTGAACCTGGAAGCCTGCCTGTGGGAGTTCACAAGCTACTACCACATGTCTGAGCTGCTCACCGACTGCGGGGGCAACATAGGGACTGACGGACAGGTGTGTTCCTGCGTCCACAACGTATGTCTGTCTGACTGTTGTACTTGGTGTGTGTGTGTGTGTGTGTGTGTGTGTGTGTGTCTGAATGAGGGGGGTCGCACAGACACAACAGCACCATATGCGTTTTTCATGCCCCGTTCACTGCATGTTTGTGTGTGTTTGCCACCTCCGTGTCCCAGGCTGTGACTGACAGATTTTAATGGGGCAGCATATATGCACATATAAAAGTATGCAGCCAAACAAAATACTGCAAACCTGTCAGTCATTTCCCTAATGCTCACCACTGCCATCAAAATGGCACGTTAGAGCCTAGATTTACGGGAAGTCTGTGAATGGAAAGTCCTTTTATTTTTTTTGATGTCTTCCTGGTATGACAGTTGAGCTTACCAGAGAAGTCAGGGGTTGATTTCAAATGTTGAAATTACGGTCGCCTGTCGGTTAGATGCTAACAAACTTCCAGTAGCTGCTCTTCTTCCATCATTGCGTGCATTGTTTGTGTAGTGCTCCCATGCTTCTTCTTATTATTGTGGATAAGGAGACAGACCCTTGCTTTTTTGTTGGGTTTTTTTTTGCTGCTCCTGCTGCTCTTTGTATTCCTCCAGCCTTTGATCTGTGAGCTGATCTGACTGCTGAGTGTCTGTCGCAGGTTCCTTTTTATGTGTGTGTGAAGACGGAAAAGAAGTAAGAAATGAATTTCCTCATCCCGAGTCACAGCAAGAACTACTCGCACACATGTTGCATAGGCGGCTGTCATTCACAAGACGCCCCACAAGTCCAATTCGTTAAGGGAGATCCCATTCACGCTGGCACTAAAGATGGGTTTTTTTTTTTAATTTATTTATTTATTTGATTCGTCCAATTAGTGTCAAATCACAACTCAAAGAGAACAGGAATAGTTAAATAACTCAGCTATTCTTGTTAATTTCTCTCTTTTTTTTTTTTAGAATATCTGCTATTTATTGTCTGGGAAGTACATGCACTAATTGGAAGGCTGAACTCACAGAAAATTAAAAGAAAAGTACATGATATTTTCAGACAGTTGAATATACCAGTTATCATTTTGAATCTGTGAATGTTCACTCTCTCTCTTCTGTTCAACTCGGTATACATGTATTGTAGCAGGTTGACTCAGTACAATTATGGCAGTGTAAAACCCTGGGGCTGACTTTGTCTCTCAGATAGCAGTCATTTAATTTCTCACTTTGATCCTGATTCACCAATTTCCCAACTCTTTTGAGATCTCATACACACTGAGGTGGATTAGCTGGATTTTAGCTGTACGTGCAGTGAATAAGGTCTTTGGTCTCTCTGTGTGCAAAAATTATACGCCTGATTTACTTAATGTATTTGTTTATTCTTTGTCTTCAAATATTTAAGTACGAATGGATTTTACATTAGCTGTACTCAAGTAATGAGGCTTGGTTGACGAGAGAAATAGCTTTTTAATAGTTCCTTTAATATCCTAATATCCTAGATTGATTATAAAAAACTGTTAGATATTTTCATTGGACAAACATTGTCCAACTTGTGCGTGTAATCAAATCTTTCAGGTCGGGCCAAGTTTGATGTTATGTTGGTGAACAGAGACACCTAGTGGCAACTTATGTGGAACTACATCTAAGAGCTCACGCTTCACATGACTCCCTCCTCATTTCACATTGTTGAATTTATTGACAAACATTTCGATGTGGCGGTGGATATTACATCTAAAATGTATTTCTTACACATCTCAGAGTCAACTTGTATGTCCAAACGCTGACATTTGCCTGCTGAAATTGTAACACTCTGGCACTCATTATAAATTAACGATAATAAACAGCACTAGACCTGTTCACATTGGAGTTTGAAAAGAATCATTTGACATGGTTGATTTATCAGTGGACATGTTGTGCAGCAGAGAATAGTAAAATGCTGTGCAATCTCTTGTATTTGTTGGATTTTTTTTTTTTTTAAATCAGCAAGCATGTATCAGCAGCATGTAAAGCTGTTTGATTGAAAACAGATGGGTGTTTGGGTGATGAGAACATTTTTGAAAGATGTGATCATTTTGTGTGAAGGCAATGGAAAGTCAGAGATATTTTAGATCAAACATTTTTAGAAAAACACACTCATTGAAGAGAAAAATGTGTTACTAGTTGTAAACAATAGCATAGGCACCAAATTAATGGTAACCAGAAAACCAGGTTCGGGGCAAAACCCTAGCGTAATAGAAGCCCACGTGACTGCCCACTGTGAGCACTTGAGTACTGCACGAAAAGACATTGCTGCATCTTTGACAACACTGAGTGAAAGAGTTCAAGCGGCCTGTGGAGGAGAATCTGTTACATCTGTTACATTTTCTCAGTACTTCATATAGCTTATCAACCTTAAATCAACCCTAAATCTGCTGATACAGTTGATGCTTTACATAGTGGGGAATTCTTGCTTACCTCATCAATCATCAGATCAAGTATGTAAACACTTTGTCCCATCAGTGTCTTATTTAACCCAGCTTATGAGCGTGAAATAAAGGTTTTCTTTCCTTACAGGTGCTGAACTTGGTCCAGTCCTACGTGACCCTGCGTGTGCCGCTTTACGTGTCGTACGTGTTCCACTCCCCCGTCGGAACCGGCGGCTGGCAGCACTTTGACCTGCAGTCAGAGCTACGTCTAACTTTTGTGTATGACACCGCCATCCTGTGGAAGGACGGCATCGGCAGCCCCCGGCAGGCCGAGCTACAGGGTAACTTCCTTAGGTGGCCGTAGTGTCACAGTTCGTGCTTCCGGGCTCCATAACGGCCGTATTGAATTGAAAATGACGAGTTTTGCAGAGTACTTTATCGCTTGTATGTATTTTTGCCAGGTGCGTTGTATCCGACAAGCATGCGCATCAATGACCAGGGGCGCTTGGTGGTAAACTTCCGCACCAAGGCTCGTTTCAGGGGCCTGTTTGTGGACTCTCATTCTGTAGGCAGGATAGAAAGGGCCGGTGAGCTCATTAACCATAACAATGATCATTACGTAAGCTACAAATTTTACTTCGATTGGCAACTCATGTCACTCTCAAACTCTTAACCCAGCAACCTCCATGGTGTCCATGGTGATGAGTGTGGATCACCCCGGCCTGACCTTTAACCTCACCCTAATGAGGAGTGAACCTACCTACAACCAACCAGTCCAGCAGTGGACCTTTACTTCTGACTTTGCTGTAAGCTTGAAGTTTGCTTGTGCACGACCTGAACCATCTGCTGCGTTTATCTGTGCACTGGAGCGGCTGGAGCGATAGATCTAGACTGACGCTTGCCGATGTGCTCCGTACAGGTGAGAGACTACTCTGGAACGTACACAGTGAAGCTGATCCCCTGCACCACGGCCCAGAATATGGAATACACTGTCCCGTCTGTATGCAGTCCAAGAGAACCGATCGCCTTTGATCTAGACATCAGGTTCCAGCAAGTAAGGCTGACTTCTTTTGAATCTTAAGATCCAAATGTTTGTTTGTCATCTGAAGATGATCTTTCTTTCTCTGTGACTTGCTCTCCCTCCTTCATTATCTTTCCATCTGTAGGTGAGTGACCCGGTGGCGGTGGAGTTCAGTCTGAACACTCACATGTTCTTGCTGTCCAAGAGGAGCTTATGGCTCTCTGATGGCTCCATGGGCTTCGGTCAGGAGAGTGATGTAGCCTTTTCTGAAGGTGCGCCCCCTTCGACCCTGAACATTGTCGTTTTATTATCCGTGCGGTAAAGGTTTTAGAGGCTGCAATAGTTGTTAGATATTCCTACTATACAGGTGAACTTGGCTATTTGACATTGATTCAAATTTTGATATAGGCATTGGTTTGAGAAGATAATATGAAAATGTATGTCTTGCTTGACCTAATATAGCTACACCTTAATCATCTCAACAGCATTTCGTTTTGTCTGTATTTACACATTTTGACCAAAAAGTATAATTGTCATAGAAAGTGAATTTTGGTACTGTTTTGTTTGTACTTTGAAAGCAATGTTATGCTGTGGACACGCAGGACTGTAGTTCATTGGCTCAGTTAAGTTGCAAAACTACCCTTTAGGTTCATTTCCAACTATTTATTGTACTGTATATTCTTTGCTTTTTACGATGTGACTCCAGGCGATACGATCTTTGGCCGTGTGATGGTGGACCCTGTGCAGAACCTTGGAGACTCTTTCTTCTGCAGCATAGAGAAGGTGTTCCTCTGCACTGGCGCTGATGGATACGTACCAAAGTACAACCCGACCAAGTTTGAATTCGGCTGCCTGGCTGACTCCCCCTCACTGCTCTACCGGTTCAAGATTCTTGTGAGTTGTTGTTATGGCTTGTATTGATTTCAGTATGCAGAGAGATGCAACTCAAACAGACAATCGAAAAACATTACTCTTTCTCCCTCATGTGTGCAGGCTAGATTGTAGTAATGGTATCCTCACAGGAAAGCTGTCCTCATAAAGAAAACGGACCACATTACACTGGTCCTTAAACCTCTTCCTCTACTTCAAAGGATAGAATTTATAATAATGTTACTGGTCTATAAAGTTCTAAATGGTCTCGGGTCCAAATATATCTCTTCCTTGAACCATCTACACCCCTCAGGTCATCTAGGGCAGATCTACTGAGTATTTCTTGATCAGAACCAAACAAAGTGAAGCAGCATTTATTTCTGTGCTCACCATCTGTGCAACAAGCTTCCTGAGTACCTGATGTCTGCCTGAAGTGTCAGTTCGTTTAATTCAGGACTCACAAAACATTATTGTTTGCTGCGACCTTCCGATAAGCTAAACACGTAATTCCTCCAAAACTCTTTTTGTATCTGGCCTTTTATATTCAATTCTGATGTCATTTTTTGCTGTGTTATGTTTGACTTAATGTTTTTATTTTTGTCTTTTTATGTATTTTATGAACTTGTTAAGCACTGTAAACTGTTGTCAGTCCGAATGGTGCTATAAATTAGATTTGCCTCACCTTGTCTTACCAGGACAAGGCTCAGCCGGAGACTCAGGCACGTGTGTTTGGTGATGTCAGTTTTAACGCTTTGCTGGCAGTGGATGACACATCGGCAATGTCCCTTGTCAGACAACCAGGGTCTGATGGCTTTAGGTTGGACTCTACAGCCATGTTCCAGGTATTTTACATCTTACTATACCTCATAGCTAAATACAATTTATATTAAGGATCAAAAATTCACTGCAAAATATTGCAGCTATATGCATCTATGTGGAGAGAGGTTTTATTGCTGTCACAACATATTGCCTTTTTCATCATCAAATAAATTCACTGCTAAGTTCCAGTTTATCAAAAATTAACACAGATTTTGCAGATCTTGCATTTTGAAAGTTAAGCAAATGAGTGCCTTTCCTTCAATCTTCTTTAAATTGAGAAAAAGATCTGCGTAATTTTGTGTTTTCCTCAGGTTGCTGCAGGGCGCGAGTGGTACATTCACACCATTTACACAGTCCGGTCCAAAGAGAACGCCAATCGAGGCATCGGAAAGCGCAGCCTCGAGTATCACTCCCTGGTTTCCACAAGCAACGACCTTGCCTTGACATCATCGAGCGGCAAAGGTGTTCGCTCCAGGAGGTCGGCTGGTGACGAAGTCCCACGGGTCGCTGAGGATATCGGAGAAGACAACAACCGTGGCACAAATATCATGCACATCGCCTTGGACCGCACCAAACGTCGGGCGGGGGCGTTGAAAGAGCTGTTCACCAATGGGCTGGAACCTAGCTTGCTGAGCACAGAGGAAGAAGAGGAGGGTCTGGTGACTGTCGTGGGGGCCCTGGTGGGGCTGCTGCTGACTGTTCTCATTATTGTCACTGTGATACTGTTGCAGAGGTCCAAGCAGAAGGATGGGAAGGAGGGATGGAGGGAGGGGGTGCAGGAGGTGGTGAAAGGGTCTGTCAGCACAGAGCCCATGTTGGTGGTGAGGATGCAAGACTGCCACAACAGCTCGGAGGTCTGAGCAGATGGACGGATGGACAAAGGGCTGAAGAGGTGGGAGGTTTTGTAAAAGTTTGGATTTTCTTTTTCTAAAAAAAAAAACAAAGAAAAAAGTGGTATTCAATTACTTTCATAAAACCAAAAATCTGAGACTGATCAGCTTGTCCATGTTAGTAGGGAGTTTCTACGCTATGGTCTCCATTACATACCTTGAACTGCACATTCAGTCGGTAGTACATGCTGGCTTCATTGCAACGCGTGCTGCTATAGTAAACGTCGTGTTTCCTTTGTCACTTACTGGCTTTGTGGTGTTCAAGTGCCTGAAGCAACCATATTCCTTCAGGACATTCCCAGTCACAGTGAGCACTTTTCTCACAAAGCTAGTGTCACACAGAGATTTACTACTGCAGGTACATCCTGGCTAGAGATGAATAGATGATGTCAGTGTTCATATTGAGGTGGATAGTTCACCTCAACTTGAACACTCTGATGTTTTCAACCTGCCCCCGTTTCAGTCAAATCTCACTCTTGCCTTTCTCCTAAAATATTAATTATAAATACTATTTTATCTAAAGCTTGCAAAGGAAAAATTAGGTTATATTCCAATTCTTAATTTCCTCAAGAGTGTAATATTTCTAATTGCCTAAACACACACTGCTTTCCTTTGGGTAATAAAACACTGGGGGTGGAAAGGTTCTACCTGCAGCCTTAAAGTGCCACAAAGCAGGACTGTGCTGCAGTGGGTGGAATCGTGCTCGTTCAGAGATAATGTGTGCTTTCAGGCATACTGTTGTGTGCTCAGACATCTTCTGCTATGGATATTCTTGGTTGCGCAATGTGCAGTGAAAAGGGAAAAACAGGAGATGCCACCATTTGTTTTGTAGCTGTGAACCAAACTCGCAGAGAGCTCTCTTACTGGACTGCCAGAGTTGAAAACTAAAACTAAACTACCAGCTAATCAGTTCCCTCATTCACAGCGTCTACTCTTTATCTTATGAGGAATGTTTTTCGCATTGAACATGTCTGTTGCTGCTGAGTTGGGCCTCTCCCATCGTTTGTTTTTGTTTTCTTTTTTCTACTATTTTCATATTTTTGTAAATTCATTTATTTACTTTGAATGTGTTGCAACGTTTACTGCTGCCCACCCTCAAATCGCGTCACTTTGTGTTTCTGTGATTTTGCCATTATAGATTTTATAAAGGCAAATTTTATGTTGGTTTTTTTTTTTTTAATAACACTGTTTAAGGTACATTCTATATGTATAAAGACACTCATCTCAGGATTTATTTGTTTTACAGAGAATGAACTGTGTATTGGAACACAATCACTGCTGTTGATTGAAGAGAATCTCTACTTTCCAAATCTGTGTTACACTGCTGATAAGTGTGGTGCTGTGAACATGCAAATACTGTGTCCATATCCGATGATTTGACCACTATTCCTCACGCATTATGTTCCTGTAAGCTTTATTCGTCACAAGTGCTGCGTGGGATGTCAGTGTTCTGAGTCATGTTTTTGAACAAAGGATGAACACAAAATAGCTGCTTACGTATCTGTGTGTCACAGTGCAAAATGTTACGTTTGAGACATTTGATATAATCTGCTGTCTCGTTTTTTCCGTTGCTATCACTGGTGACAGTATTTGTTTACACGTGTTGTTAAACCTGTGTCCTTCTCTGCTGTGGATATACAACATGCTGAGCTCAGTGTTCATAAATAGTTGTCTCAATATGGTGTTGTCACTCATCATTGTAAAATCATTTCCAGTATTTATGGGGGCCGGCTAAGGATTGTACACGAGCGGGATGTAATGAATTTGTAGAGTCGTAGTGTGCTTGAGCCCCTGATAGATTTGGAAATAGCACCGTATCTGACATCAAATTTACTTTGTGAATCACATCCCTCACATGCCAACCTAAGCTATGCAATGTAATGTAATAATACCCCCACAGCCGGATATCCACATGTAAATGACAAGTTTAGCACGAACAATCAAACTTGATATTCATATTGTGCGTTTTTATGAATGGGTTTTTATGTATACGTATTTAAGAATAAATATTGTTGCTTAATGGCTGTTGTCGATTTACTTAGTATTTGTGCAGTGTTGCTATTCGAGGCCCAGACTTCTCGGTTGGACTTCACTGAAAACAGCTTCGTCTCTGACCACAAATTGTGTCCTCATGTGAGTATAGTATGTGTACCGCCTCTTCGTGTGAACTTTGTGTGAAAGTCACCAGACAGAAACCTTCTAAAAGACTAAAGCAAAGCAAAGAATACCGTAAGCAGCGTGGCTGATGCAAAAGCACTACAGTCATTCGCCGTGCACAGTGTAAGACTGATTGAGCACAACCTCACTGAGGAGAAAGAGGCCACTGGCAGACCTGGCTCCCCGGAGAAGAACTACTACGCACCCACTGCACACAGTGGAGGTGGAAACAGATCACGCTTTTTAACCACCTGTCATCTGTGTCCAAAACATCAGAGACAAAAATTAAAAGCACAAAACAAAACACTTTCAAAAGCATTGTTAAGCACAAAACAAACTCCATATTTGCTGATCAAAATTCACTACTGTGCGGTCGCTTCAGTAAAATTGGCACAGTGACCATGATGGCTGTCAATCACTCCACCATTCCTAAACTTTGTTTCCTGTGCTAATGTGTTCATACTTGGGGTTCATCACCTTTATCTAACCAATAAGGGGAAATGAAGTTGAAAATATGAAGTCAAATTTCTATTCACCTATCAGTTAAAGTATTCATCAACTTAAGATGTGTTTCTCACAGTTTCAGGCTCAAAGATGTCATAAGATATATATTCTTTTTTGAAAATTAGCCAATATGAAGCCCGGTCACTTGGACTGTTTAACTTGCAAGGCTATACAACACACTGACGTCAAACAGTTCAAAACTTTGGAAATAAATCACCTTTATTTTTACCAGAGAGAGAGAGAGAAAGAGGAAAGGAGACAAGGGCACAGAAGACAGAGAAATTGTCTTTAATATCTTCTATGTGACATAAAAGACAAGCCATTATCAAAGAAATTCACAGGTCACAGTAGAGCCCCAGAAGACAAGAACAGGGAGAAACAAAGGAATAAGATACAATTAAAAGCCAGAATTCATGAAGCCATAAGACCTTTTCAAGGAAATACTGACACCAACAAAACACACCTGAACAATAATCCACTTCTTGCTCGTTTCACTCAGCTTCTGTTCCACTAAGTTCAGGCTGGATCCCAGGTTTGTACCACGAAGTGAGATTACTCGGTTAAAGCCATGGTTCTCAGTTTGTTTTCAGAGTGAACAGACGGTTGTTATGACTGGTGCATGGGATCACTGTGAGCAGTTTCCCTGAGAACCACTTTGACCTTTAAGAGGGAAGCTCAGGGAAATGGAACTCCAGAGACCGACAAGGCAGAATCTCCACTTAGACTGTACCAAGTGCAATTTATTTTTGTTTCAGAAGGTCAGCAGATGACAAGATTGTGTTCCCAAATACAGAAGAGTGAAACACAAATGTTACCTCACTGGAAAGAAATAAACAAAACGCTCACAGGCCGAAGACAAATCAGAAATCACAAATGGAAAAAAATCAATAAAACTCAAAGGCAAACAAGAAGAAGGCAGACACCTAAAGCACTGAAGGGGTCTTTAATATGCCATCACATTTAGTCATAATTAATCTTATCAGAAACATTTGGCCCCTCAGAAATTCGACTGTATGTTTTCTTGTCTCCGCACATAATGAAGCCCAGTTATCACGACAATCTGCCATCTTATCGGTGTCAGCCATTAGAAGCAGGTAAATATTGGTTATCGCAACGTTTGAAATGGGGATTTGTTTGTATTTATATGAGAGAGAGAGAGAGAGAGAGAGAGAGAGAGAGAGAGTAGAAGATTTTGATTGGTTAAAACAGAATATGACGCACCACAAATAACCACGCCCTCCTCGCTCTTCACTTCCTGCTGCGGACGCGCTGCGCTGCGCTGCGTTTGGCTCGTGAAAATGGCTACTGGCGGCGTGTCAGGAGACGAGCTGAGGAAAGAGCTCACATGTGCGATTTGTTTGGACTTCTTCAAGGACCCCGTCATACTGAAATGCGGCCATAATTTCTGCCGCTTCTGCATCTGTATGCACTGGGATGAAAATGGCGATGACTACGGCTATCAGTGCCCTCAGTGCCGAACGGTAATGTTTTAAGTTTACACCTGGTAGCTGTGTACTCGGCTGCTTTTATTCCAAAAATGTTTGGTACAAATGTGACAGTATGTCTCCAGTTGTGTGCACGCGAACTAGAAGGAATTAAAGATAATAAAAAGAAGTCGCGGCTACCGCAGCTGTGATAACGGTTTTTTGTTTTTTTAGCTAGCTGTCCTGCTCCAATTAACGTTAGCCAACATATTTTTTTCTTACAATTAGACTCTGTAACCCTTATAATTAAAAATAAATGCGATCAATGCCATGCTGTTTTTTTCTTCTCGTTTCCAAGCAGGGCTTTTGAGTCTTTCCGCTGCTTCCTTTGTTCCCTCAGGTGTTTACCAAACGGAGTTTCACGAAAAACTACCTGGTGCAGAACCTTGTGGCCAAACTGGACGACCTGGAGTGTCTTGGGTCGTGTCCCGCACAATCTACGCCCGTAAAGGTGGATGGGAAATGTGAACAACACGGAGAGGAGCTGAAACTCTATTGCCAGACTGATAAAAGGCCTATCTGTGTAGTCTGCAGGGAGTCGAGGGCACACAGGTTGGTTGGTTTCTTTTCACAGTTGGGATATGTTTGTGAGACCCTCCCTGGGTGAAGGTAACGATTATTGAAATTGGCTAACAAAAAATGTTCTCATGTTCAACTTGTATTTGTGAATTGTGCAGCTCCCGATGGCATCTGTGCTTTTTGACTTGTTTTGGAACACACCTTAAAGACATCAAAGAAGAAAGACATGTTTTTAATTATCCCCATAACACACGATCCCATTTGTGGGTTGTAAAGGTAGAGTGGCACTGTCCATGTTTTGGCTCAGAACAGCAGATGGAGAAACACAATTGAACACTGCACATCACAAAACTGCATGGAAGGCACATCCTTAGGTTATCAGCAATGCTCCTGGAAAAAATTTGATTTCAATCCAAGCGACAGAGATTTCTTTAAATTTTTTTTTTTTTTTTTTTTAATATAATGATTTGTTTTTAAATGGCTTTTAATACTGTTCCAGGGAAAGAAAAGTCCTTGTCCTCCTTGTTTGCATTCCATTACAGCCTCAGCAAGTCTCTCCTGTCACCCTTGAATAGGGGAAGAAGGTGACAAAGATACATGAATTAACTGTGTTCCCCCCACCGATTTCCCCACATGAACTCTTACATTTTTATTTAAAGCACTAATACACAGTTAAAATGTTAGATTACTCCTGTGTTCATCTTAAAAGTTCCCACTAACAATTGCAATGGTTTTTACCTGCAGGTCCCCGTTTTGTTTTTTGTTTTTTTTGTCACGTGTGAAGATTCTTTTGCATGTCTGACTGATTCTGACTGACCGTGAAGACCTTCTTCTGCTTTTCAAATACTTTACAAGATGGGAAGGAAATAAACTCAACAATGGTTGTTTTACAGCTCAAGGATGTACACGAATTACACAATATGGTTTAAGACACACGGAAATACTGGTGGTTCACCAGTTTACTCCAAAACGTATATATGGTGTTTCGACAAATGACTGTAAGCCTCTGAAAATGCCTCAATTGTATTGTTGTTTCAGACATCATGAGGTTGCCCCAGTGCCCGAAGTTGTGAATGATATGAAGGTCAGTCAGTCAGTTGCTCTACATCTGACTCAGAGATAAGAGATTGTGTTGCCTCTGCCTCACATCCTGTTCATGGTGTCTAATATTTGTACTCTTTTTTTTTTCCCCCCCTTATGTCAACACATTATATCCTGTCTTCTGGCGTAATGTTTTATTTACAGATGGAGTTGAAACTGAGGCTAATGGAGCTCAACTGGCAGAAGTCTCAATGCGTCAAAGTTATCACAGCTGATGAGCGTACCAGAAGTGAAGTGAGGGTGGGTGGACTTTTCATATCCTAATCTTATTCTATTTTATTGTAAACTACAGTTTTGATCCCCAAAAAACTTTGCATGCTGTGTGAAATGTTAAACAAAAAAGTTTTTATTTGTTTTACTCAGTTTCCAAATACTATTAGAATGAACATCTTGCTGTTTAAACATGAGGGCACACACAGCAATGAAATGTTAACAGGCAATGTTGACTGGTGAATATTTGTTGTGTAGTCAAAGAAACAGAGACTGAAAGAGAAGATCGAGGAAGATGTCGGAGCCCTGGTCCAGTTCTTGCTGGATGAGAGAGACTCCCTGCTCGAGAGCTTGGAGGCCGAGGAGGTTGCAACCATGGCCGTCATAGATGACAACCTGAAGATTGTGGAGAGGGAGGCAGAGGCTGTGGAAAAAGCTATAGTTGACATCCACGGCCACATCAATGGGAAAACTAGCTTTGAGGTCAGTCGATCATAGCAGGTGTCTGATAACAAACGTAACCTAAGTCTTAACTTATGATGCATTTATTAAAGGTCCAGTGTGTAGAAAAAAACATAGTGTATATGCACTCTTCAAATTATTCATTTATATTTATAATTTAGCACTGAAAGCACCATCTTTTAACCCCATGTTACTATGGTAGCTGAGAAAGGACGAGGCTTGAAAACATGTTTTGGATTTGTTAACTGTCGTGACATTGGATTACAACCAACAAAGAAGAAGTATAAAGAGTTTTGTAAAGTCTGTCCCAAGTTTGTTAACCTACATTAGTCTAAATGGAGGATCACGCACAAATGCCCACCATAGTTCTCCCACTATTCTTAGAGAGGGATGGGGCAGCGAGGTAGCGCCCTGTCGCTTGCATTCCATTACTTCACCACTAGATGCCGCTAATTTTCACACACTGGACCAGAGGTGGATAAATGTTAGTCTTGTGCAATAAGAATTATATACAAAAATACAGCTATGAATTGATTTTATTCTTTGAGTATCCATATTCACATGAATAAAAGCTTGAAAAAATTAGCATTAAAATTAATGTTGGAATCACATTTTAGTAGTGGCAGTGAATGTAAATAAAATTCTTTGGCTCCAATAGTAATTAACAATGTTTGGTCTCCAACAGAGCCTTGCTGAGACCTTCAATGAGTAAGTAACTTGATGTTGTATATTGCAGGGTTTTAATTTAGACTATTAAATTTGGAATATGTTTGATTTTAACTGTTAACTTTCAAGGTCTGGAATTCACATGAATTTGGATGTGATATTTAAAAATGCCTCATTTTCAGTATAATCTGTTTTTTCATATATACCTTCGAGCGATACAAAGCAAGTAACACGATTGGATGGGTTTAAACAGTTTTGTTCCTAAAATCCATCATAACATTTTAGAAGTAATGACTATTGCTTTGAAAGTTAGAAATTATCATTTGAGGTACCTTGAAAATGCTTGAATTTTAATGTTAAAAAGATTTATTTCATTAGGGCCTTTTTTTTTTTTACGTGAAAATTGTTTTAAAATTATGCCCCTTATTTTCTTTCATTGTCCACAGAGTCATCCATTGCAAGCCTTTTACATCTCTGGAGCCAGTTAATTGTCAGACTGAATTTACAGATTTTTCAGGGCCCTTCCAGCTTATCATGTGGAAGAAGATGATGCATGTGCTGCACACCAGTGAGTTTACACTACACACAGAAGCAGACGCTGAACACAAGTGTTGCTGACGGAAGTCAGACCTGGCAGTAATCACTTGTTCTTGTATGGTGGTTGTCTTTGTGCATTACAGTGTGAATGTTATGGTTTAAAAGCTGCCTGTTAGTTAGGACTCCACTTGTGCACGGCCAGCTAATCTCCCCCTGCCTTTCTGTGTAGTGCCTCAGAATCTCACCTTGGACCCAGATACTGCTCACCCAAACCTGCTCATCTCAGACTTTGACACTAAAGTGGAGGAGGGACGCATTCGTAGTCAAGAGCCAGACCTGCCAGCTCGCTTCACCCGGTTCTGCGGCGTCCTGGCCACGGCTCAGTACTCCAGTGGACAGCACTACTGGGAGGTGGATGTGAAGGACAAAGGTGTATGGTACCTGGGGGTCACCACCGAGGGCAGCAACAGGAAGGGGTTTGTCAGCCTTGCTCCGTCCGAGGGCTACTGGAGCATATGCTTGCAGGACCGTCTGTATGCCAACGGGGAGCACGGGCGCATCCCCGTTGCTGACTACTGGAACTCTCCCCGTGTTGGCGTGTACCTGGACTACGACAATGGGCGTCTTAGTTTCTATGATGCTGTCACCATGAAGAGACTGTACCTGTTTGACACATGCTTTGATGAGCCCGTCTACCCTTTCTTCAGCCCAGGGAAGAATGATCCTTGCAGCAGGCTGCAAATATGCCACTATTACTGAGAGCCGCAATGAGATTTTAAATGTAGTTATCTAAACTCTACTAGTGTTTTCAGATTTGCTGTTAGCATGGTTTTATCTTGCAGACCAGGCTAGGTGATGTCGACCCTTGTAGCCATGTACTGTATATTTAAGCTGTTACTTGTTGATATTGACAATGATGAATAAGGGTTACACTGAGGAAGAAATACAAATTGTCTCACACGCTGGTTGTGACAACGAGCTCAGTTTTTTCTCATTCCAGCGTTGAACGTCTGAAATCTGGTATCTTTTAACTAAGACACTCACTGTAGGCTCACCCCCATGACGACAGCGGCGAGGGGGTGGGAGAGGTGCTTCGCTGTTTGTATCACTGTTTCTGCTGGGATGCACACGCTTCAGATGCTCTCGTTGATCAGATCATGCACGGCTCTTGTCCCATTAGCAACCACTATGCCGTACATTAGCTCCAGTTTTGTCAATTATAGGATATATGGAATACTTATCACAGTGATTGATAGATGTTGACATGTACGATTCACTATTTAACTGTAGACTGAAGAACAGCAGTCAGTTTGTCAGAACTTGTAACGGGATTGCAGCTCTCAGAGACTGGTTAGACTTCAGGAAAGGGGTAGCTTGTTTGTTTTGTGGAAATAGGTGTACATAATAATTTTAGCCTCTTTTTTTTAAAGTTCATTTTTATGTATCTTTTTTTAAGTTCTGAACATTGTTTACAACTTTGGGCTTTTGTATATACCTTTTTTTTTTGTCCTTTTTTTTTCAGCTTATTTTATGTGAGCAGTGACATTGCAGGTATGAAGTCATGCCATTTTTGCACTGATCTATTTTTAAAAAAAATCTTACTCATTTTATTAAATGAGTTTAACTGTGTCCCCAAATATATTCTCATTTAAAAAGATGAAACGCTTGTAGTGTTTTATTACACGAATTAACAGCCTGGACAAAAATGTGGATAAGATTCTATTTTCTCATTGGGAGTTTTTAGCGGGCACAAGCCAAAATGCCATTAGATGAATTATGATGGACATACGAGCAATCACAGCACTGAAAACCTGTATAAATAAATGTACTATAGCATGGATGGATGAACATGCATACTTGCATATTTTGTGTCTAAAATGACCAATGGGTCAACTGTTTATTCACGGTCATCATAGCCACTAGGTCATTCAGACAAAAACGGCAAGCTTACCTCACAGAACATCATAAAACTAGCGTTGATCAAGCTCAGCATCAGCAGAAACAAAATAAATTCACCAAAATCATCTCAGTAGTTCTGAACTAAATGCTTTCATTAAATCCAGTTGGATGTGAAAATGCTCTCATACTGTTTTCGCCTGCTGTTTCTCCGATGCCCGCTTGCATTCATCTTGGTTTCGTATTATTGAAACGAGAAAATGATGACTGGCCCCGACATGGACCAGGATGGGTTCCCGCAGACTGTCTGATTGGAAAACTCTCGTTACATCTTCATGTTTTTGTTTTCTAGTTACAGAGTGCTCTTCCCTGCTTTACGTTGTTATATTTTATTTATGGACTGTAAAATAAATGAAATGTTTCATTTTTTGAATAAAAAGATCTTTATGATCCTGGACGATATATATTTTTACTTCCTACTTAAAGCTATGATCTAAACATTTTATGTTAAGATAATTATCTTTGCCTGTCATGTGCAGTTATGCAGGAATTTTACATCTTACCGTTTTTTTTTTTTCAAATTGTCATCACGGAGCCCCGTGAGAAAGATTGAAAAGCATGATCTGTGTTATATTTGAGAATGGCCAGCTACGCCAGGCTCAAGGTGCTTCTTTTTCAGTTTATTAGATGTCTAATCATGTTTTAGCAAATTCTGTGCTCCAACTTTTTGAATATAGGCTGATAAATGTTTGGTCTGGGGTTGTATATCTAATTTAACACAGTCTTGCTGCTAAGCTTGTTTAACGTATGCAGCTGAGCAGTGCTTGAGCTCTTTCCTTGTATATGTGACATAAAAAAAAGGTTTTATCATTGTTTGTGGCCCTTTCCTGCAACGGAATGTGCAATGTTTCTCTTTACAATGATATTAAAGGAGGAAAGGACTTGTGTTGATTTCCCTTAAAGCTTCTACCATCCTCTTGCATTGAAACCCACCATCTTTTCAAAACATGGCGTGCATGCTTTATATAAACTAACACCCACAATCATATTTACAGCAGATTCTATCGCTGGGTTTCCCAGAGTGCAAAAGATTTTGTTTCTGAAGTCACAGTTAGCTCATGTGAGCATACAGCATCAACATCATGAACCTTTTCAACCACTTCCTCGTACTGGTTGTGTAATGGCCCAATTTTTATGCCTTACTATCATTTATTTTGAGAGCTCATTTTGTTTACATCCAACGCTGCTCCTGATTGAAGGAACGGTCGCAGTGGCCACATTGCTGCCTCGAGTAAGAGGTTTTTCTCAAGGGGGCTGTGGCTGCGTGTGTTTCTATTCTGGTCCAACATTAAACAGTTTCATCTTGCTGATGCAAACTGCCAGAACATTTAAGGAAGTGAGACAACGGCTCCATCTCCTCCTACTGTTTTTTCACTGTTTCCTAAAACTTCGACCGAAAATGAAAGTGTTTGTTTACTAAGTCTCGTTACAGGAAATAGACTATTTGCAGGAAGGGTTCATTGCGCCATTCTTTAATATTTACAATCATACCTTTGCCATGTTTACATAAATGTAGTGGTTAATTAGGACTGTAGGACTGGCCTCTTGTATTATACAGTAGACTTTGCAGGATGGTTGACGTGTTTCGGTTACATATGCTTCATATCACACAGAGATGAGGTCAGTTACAGGTGACGGACAGAAAAAAACAAATGTAGTAACACAGGGAGGCAATTAATGGAAGAGGAAAGCCAATTAAACCTGCAATGAGAGAGTTTTCCAATTGAACAGAAATGAAAAAGGGGAGGACAATGAATTACAGCTTAATCATTAGGGAGAGGCAGTTTTCTTAAAAATACAGGTGTCACTTCAGGTTAGCTGGGTCTTATTTTCCTCCAGGAACCTTTAAAACACTGAACTACCAAGCAAATGTATACAAAAATCCATGATGGAGGTGCTTGTGTCAGCAACAACAAGAACATGATTGTAATATACAGTACATTTTCTGATTATGTTAAATGATAACTATACACAGAGGCATATATTATTCTTGCAAACTATATAACTCTAATATAATATTTGGATTTTGTGCAATGTTCAACAACAACTTTCAACAATACGATTTGGCAGACAGGAAACTTAGCTGTCCAACTTGATGCGAGCGCTGTGGAACAGGCAGATCGGGGAACGGCTCTCAGTGCTACAAGTTACAAGGCTTTGTACAACGACGTTTGGCAAAGACGAGAGAGTTCAAATGCACCAATTAGAAAAATATTGTTTTTTTTTCCTCAAACAAATTATGTAGAAAATAAAATAAAAAATAAATTAAAGTCATTTGAAAAACAAAACACAGCAAATCATTTGTGTTCCACTTTGCTCCATGGATGTTTGCGAGTCATTATTTGGCCCCGTACATACATTTATCGTGAAATAACATGGACACTAAATCCATTATCACATCCAAATATGCATATGTACAACTACATCGGGTCGTAGATGTGAATACACCAAAGTGCAACGTACCAGTGATTACATACAGGAAGTTCGTTTTGTTTAAGAGGAGAGAAAGACTAACCAGAAAGTTCGAAAAGCAGAGCTGGTTCAGACGTGATCGAACAACTCGGCCACTGTTGTGCTTCTTGACACTTGGCTTTGGGGTGATAAAACAAAATCAAACTGGGGAAAAAAATGGCATATTACTCTTATGGGTCAAAGGAAAAACATTTAAAGATCCACGAGCAGGAATATTGTCACAATTGGAGTAACGACCAGCTGTCTGTACATGTTCGGTTATGTTTACTGATGAGAAACCGAAGGCGGTGATGGCGATGACCTGAGCATCAAGGTACTGGTCTGCTTCTGAGTCTCCCTTGGTTTGCTGGTTGCTCAGAGTGTTGCCCGTCAGCGCTGCGCCCCACAAAGTTGCAGTCCATCACCAATCTCAGACTGTCTACTCCGAGAAACGGAGCTGTTCCAGATTTGGCCAACATGTCTCAAGAGTTTAATGTAGACAGGTTTATTCCCAGTTTAATTTCTTAAAGGTCCCATATCACAAAGATGCTTTTTTTCTTTTTTTTAATTGTATTTTGTGTTGTTTTTTCATAAAATTGGAGACGCAAAATAGAAGCCTTAAGAATCTGAAGTGGCTGACTGCCGTTGTTACCTCTGTCACCACAAGATGGCCTCAAAGCTTTACAAGGTCATGAGAATTTTAGCCAGTCAGGCCCAGGCGAGCGACTGAGACCAGTGAAGTGATGTCAGAAAAGAGCTAAGCGTGCAAAATAATTTTCCGAAGGAGAAAATGTTGCAGAGAGCGATGGATGGATTTTATTTTTTGGTGAATTACCCTTGAAAACCAAGAGAGATGGAGAGAGATGTCCAAATCAGTGTCAAAGAAAGGCTCAAACTTCTCATTGACTCCATCGCTCAAAATGGGATTCCAGGGATTTAATCTGTGCTTAGCCAATCAAAATGTGGGTTACTTCCATTTACCACGTGACTTTGACTTATTAACACAATTAAATAAATGTTTATTAAACACTTAGTGTTAAAATATGGGACCCTTAAGATTTAATGCACTAGGTTGGTCCCTACCATTTTATTTCCTCTCGGAAGGGGTTTTAATATAAAAACTTGCGGCGTATTTAACAATAATAGCTCATTTTGTCTTTCGGGTTGATTTTTCTTCGATCCTCTAAAGCACTGAGAGACTCTGCAGACTAAGTGAAGTCCATGAATTCATCGTGGATCCTGGAGCCGCCTGTAAAGTGTGCAGGCACGGTGCAGCTCTACGTCCACAAGCAGCATATGAAGTCGAAGCAGGAGTTGTGTGTCGCGGCGTCTTTCCTCCGTTTACTGAAGGTATCTGTAAACCTTAAAGCAGTGGTTGCCAGAGTCGGCAACGGCCACATGTCCGTCTGAGGTGAGGGCAAGGCCCTGGGGGCCGTACAGCGGGTCCGCTGAGGTGTTGATGTATGATAAAAAGGAGCCGGTGCTGTCAAACACCTGAGATAAAAAATAAAAAAAACAAAAAAAACCACAGGATTGTGTTCCATGTTGCATCAATGTTAATATTCTCACTCACACTCAAAGCTGTTGCAGTGGCTTAAAATGTATTTTTCATAGTTTAATGCTGATTTTTCTCTCTGTTTTTCTAATGACCTCACTGTTCGTACTCCGATCACAACAAACTTCAAGTCCCACATTGCCTGATAGAGGCTTGAATATAGCAGTCTACCTGTATTCTGCTGTTACCCCAGTCAGCTACGATGATGTTTCCATTGGCATCCACAGCCACACCAGTGGGAGCATTGAACTGGCCGTTGCCTTCACCATGGGAGCCAAATTTGAACAGGAATTCTCCATCTGCGCTGTACACCTGGGACAGGAAGTCATTCAAATCACACGTTTCACCATCAGATGAGTCTGGATTTGAGGTTTATACATTTGTGTGGAAACGACATTGTTTATTCCATGTGTCCAGATGTACACAACCTAGACAAGTGTTTGAGAAGGTTTAAATTCTGCCCTCTGGTAAGTACGAGCTGCACCATTAACCACACAGAAAGTACATTTATCTAACTTACCTTCACAGAGTGATTGTGAAAATCAGTCACAATAATTTCATTCTTGTTGTTCACTGCAACAAAGTGTGGACCTACAAGGACAGAGATGAAGGTTACTGTGGAGCTTAAACACCTTCCTGTTGTTTACATCTTCCCCTTTACTGCTAGTGGTTCAGAGAAGTTGTGACTAAAGGTGAAATTACAAAACCCAGTTTAATCATTCGGTTTGCTGTTCTGTAGTTTTATTGGGTTAGTTCATGCACTGGATGATTTAACTTGACAATTGTTATGCCATTTCCTCAGAATACTGACAATACTTAAACTCTGAAGTAGATTATGTGCTAATTTTTGAGGCTTTGATCACAAAGAATATAAAAAATAAACCATTGATAGCTACCAGATGTACCAGGAAAAAAAAAAAGAGATAATTGGCTGAGTTGGGACAATAAAAATCAATCACAGTGATCATTTTCTATTAACACACAACAGAACACCATGCACATGACAAAAAGCAAACTATTGTAATAGTGATTATTACAATGCACGTGTACATCTCTGATTATCATCTGCACAGACACAGTTTGATCCATGAATCTGAGTTCTCAGGAGGTCGGGACATAATCAGGGAGTCGGGTTAGACAGAGGGCACTGCACTGTGGGATTAAGGTTGCAGCAAGGCCACACTTAGTACTTACTGAATACTGGGCCAGATTTATTTAAGTTTGGGCCAAGTTTTTCTGGATTGCAAAAGTGAAGGCAGAACAAAAGGAAAAGAAAAAAATAGGCAGTCAGAAATAAAGGGTAAGCAAAGAGTAGGGTGGAGAGCACAGGCACAGTTTGCTGGGGGTGAAGCATGGGGGTCACTGCATCCCGTGAGGCGTTGCCTTCAGGTACACAAATACAGACTCAGGTTTTTGGGTTTGTTTTTTTTTTTTTTTTTTTTAAAGAGAGTGGAACATGTGATGTAAAGCTGAATGAGAAGCACAAGACGCAATAAAAGTGTCACTAAAAAAGCAGCTCTCTCACAGCTCTCCATGCTGGCTTCTATTTTATTCTAGTTTTATTTACTCTATTTTAATACCTGAATGTTCTAATAAAAATTCTGTTACATCAAATCTACACAGGGGATGAAGGAAAGCTGCAAAACATGTTGCAGAAATCGTTAAAAACAATCTATAGCACAACGTATCCATCATATATTCTGCCAAATTCGGTAAATGTCATGAGGGATTTACTTTAAAAGATGCTGGACGCTGCTGCCTTGCTGACAGATAGAGTCATTCACTCCCTGTCAGTATGAGAGGTTTAGCGTTAAAGCCTCCTTCTCACCTGCAAACTGTCTGTCAGACGTCCCCCTGCCTCCAAACTTAGTCACCAGCTTCCCATTGGACTGAAAGATGAAGACACAGCAGGCCTTGTTGTCCACAGTGATGATGTGTCCATTCTTATCCACAGCCACGCCCTTTGGACCCATGAGCCGGCCAGCGCCAATCTTATTCTGTCATTGGAGGTAGACGAAGAGGACTTTAGCAGGGAAAGAAAGCTAATTTCCGGCGCAGGACGTTTGGAGGAAATAATACGCCTGAGATTTTGGTGTTTTCTCTCTTTAGAACAATTTAAAAGCTGAGATCTCACCTTAAACTTGCCATCGGAGGAGAAGATGCTGACCCATCGATTGTCATAGTCGGCCACCACGATGTCGCCGTTCATGTCCACGGTGACGCCGGTCGGCCTCTGCAGCTGTCCCGGAGACCGACCTCGGACCCCAAAGCGCATCTTGAACTGGCCGTCATTGGAGAACACCTGAAATCGGTTCCAACAAAGGTTCCCTTTTGAGTGAAATGTGCCAGGAGCTACGGTGGCGTTTTTCTAATCCGTGCGTACACACACTGCCCTTCTCACCTGTATGCACTGGTTGTTGCTGTCAGCCACTACCACTCTGCCGTTACTAGAGGCAGAGATTCCCTGAAGATTTGTGAACTCCCCCTTTTCTCTGCCCCGGGAGCCTTACAAATATAGAAATACACAGTAAGACACTCTTGCCATGGGCTTTTTCCTTAAAGGCTACTTACTGTCAATTAATGCTGATCATTTTTTATTAAAGCATACTTATTTGGATTGAATGCCCAACTCCTCTCAGGCACTTTAAGGTTTTACATTTGAGTCAACACAATTAAAAAGTAAATGTGTGAATATGTGAATTCCATTATTTATGGAAATGACATTATCTTTGCATCATGGGGACATTACAATACCAGAAGGAAACTGCGAAATTCTCTATTACACAGCCTTCAAACTTTGTACATCATATTGTAGGTTGTACATGCATCTTTTCCTGTCAGGGCACAGGAAGCTGATTATCAATATATTCTATTAGCTCAGAACAGTAACTGCCTTGGATGGGGCCCTGTCTTACCCATCCTGTAGATGAGTTCATCCTCAATGGGGTTCTCCTTTTTCTTGGTGGTGCTGTACATGCTGGAAGGCCGCCGCACTGCTTTCTGCCGAATGTGGCCGCCCGTCCCGCTGGGAGACTTCACCCTCCTCTTCACGTCATCCGGAGACTGTGGCACGTCTGAGGGCTTGACCGCCCGCAGGCGGAAAGGGCTGCCGCGGATCGGCTGACCGTAGAGCATCAGGGCAAAGGAGTACTCTCCCTCCGAGCGTAACATGTAGCCCACCTCATACGTCCCGTTCTTGTTGTCCGCGATCTCCGTCTCTGCGGCGCGGCTCCCGTCAGCAGACGTTATATCTGCTTTTAAAATGGCGTTTCCTGTCCGCACCAGCTCCCCATCCTGCAAACAGGACGGGGTCGATGATTTTAAAATCCGTCTCTAGTAATGTTCTCGGGGTTGCAGCCAAAGTGAAGCAAACACAGTAAAGACAGAAAAAAAACCCAACATAAAACGCTAGGTGTTACAACACATTAAAGAAAAAAGTCTCAGAGTCAGTACTTTGTCTTTTGTTGTGACAGTAATTGTGTGGTGCTGCCCAGTTGTAGCATGGCGGAGGCCCTCTCCCGTGGCGACGGAGGTGTGAGCCACAGCAGACGTGGTGAGGAGAACGCCTAAGTTCTGGATGGAGCGTCGCAGGCCTTCAGTCTCCACCTGAGCCAACAGCACACAAGCGTTACAATATCTTTCACTGCAAAAATCACCTCTTGTTCTGTATCGTTTAATGTTCACCTTTGGTGACAGATAATGGTTTCCACGGATACCTGCCAGGGATGAAAAGTTAAGCATCTATCAGTATAAAGACTTATTATATACATGGCATTACCAGACAGTCCAGGTGTGCATTCTGATGTGGTCTCTCTGGGAAGTCGTGTCTGGCCAACGCTGTTACCCGCTCACTCATCTGTTTCTGAACTAGCAGCACCTGCACTCACAAGACACACATCCTATATTGTACTATTTAAGGCATTTTAAAAAAAAAAAAAAAACGAAAAACAATACAGTCAATTATTTTGCACGAGCTCACATAACATTTCACTTTACACACATTTGCTATCTCATGTCTACCATGTTGTTGTCTGTTGGTTAGTTTGCTTGTTAAAATTAAAAACTGCCGGCCCACCTCAGTAGCGCTCCCGTGGCTGAGAGCCTGCTCCGTAAAGCTGCAGCTGCTTTGGATGTGTTCCCTCCCCTGGAGGAGAGATGAGAGCTGAGCCTGCAGGACCTGCACTCAGGTAAACGGAAAGATAAGAGGGACAAAAAGGAGGCAGGAGATGAGGAGAGAGGGAGAGTGGACAAGCCAAATCATTAAGTCAGCAGGCTGAAGTGCGTTGACAGGAACGTGTCATGTTGCCCTACCTGTTTGTTTGTGCACATGACAGTCGGCGCCAGTTGCCTTCATGCAAACGTGCAACATAACCAACCTTCTGCTTAGTGCTGCAGATGTTCTCCAGGTCCGTGATGAGGGCTGTCTTGCGCTGATGCAACGCTCGCTCCAGCTCTTCAAACGTGCTGGTGATCTCTGCTACCGCCTCGCTCTTCCTCTCGTTCAGCTGGCGAGAGATCTCGCCCACCAGCTCGATGGCCGCCGTTAGCTGAGGAAGCCTGGAAGACAACCGGAAATTGTGTTTCAGAATATGGGAAAACTACAAAAAGCAACAGAAAAAAAAATACACGTGACCACAATTACCAAATAGCTAAAAAATTGAAACTCTGATTTAATAAAGACACCAAAAAAATAAAAAAAATAAAACAGAGTTTGTATTTGTCAGAGAGCAGCTAATGTAATAATCATAATAACATCATCATATAAATAGGGTTTGACTCCTGTGAGGTGCAAATGCTGTTACTTCACTGCTTACGGTCATTTGTGTTACAGCCACATTGGCTATTTCAACCTCGGTGCAAATAGAATTTGCCTGAAAAACAAATAGCCATATAGCTACAAAGAATACAACATTTTTTTCTTCTGACATGATGCATGACAGCATGACATAATAATGATCTTTGACGGCAGATGGCTGCCAAAACTGGGCCAAAAGTTTAAGCTTCCAAACGCCTGCTGAGAAGAGAATATTCTGGAAGCTTTATCGAACTACCTGCTGCGTAAAGCATCAAGCTGCGTCTTCAGCACGGCCTTGTGCTGCTCTACCACATCCGGCAGAGGAACGGTCACGTGCTCCCGGTGCTCGCCCTCTGTGCAGTCCAGACACATGGCCGTCTCACACGACTCGCAGTAGAACTCCATCACCTGCAGAGGGAGACAGACTGTGTAAAAAATTGCCGGGCTTTGCAGGTAGGTAAGGAATTTTTACATTTAAGGAGTAACTGGGCTGATTCATCACAGAAGGGACTTCACCTTTCCCTCGTGGTTCGGGCAGCAGAGTGGCTTTCCTGCAGCTGCGGCGCTGACTGACTCCAGGACACTGCCGGACTCTGGCCTCGAGCACTCCGAGTCTCGTTGAAGTACCTGGTAGAAAACATTTTAAACTTCATTGGACTGTGGACGATTAATAGCCGATGAGAAACAGGGGGAGGGGGGAGGGGGACGCATGGAATAGTCTCCAAGTCAGATGGGAAACTTTACAATAGCAGTATATGGAATGTGTCCTGGCTGATTTTCCTTAGTTTGTTGTTGTTGACTACGGACACACATTTTCTCATCCTTTGAGAATGCCCCATACATTCATTCCATAATACCCCGATGCTGGCCTTAATCATCATTACTGCATACCCAGAGCTACCTCACTCTACAAAAATGTCCCTTCTCTTTTGTACACCAACACAGCAGTGCAGGAGGACCCACTGTCACATTTCTTTGACTACTGTCAAACGGTCCAAAAGACTTTTGCTGTGTTGGTCACATCTGTGTTTTGCCTTTTGTGCTGTGTGATGAACTTTATGTGTGCGCTGAATTACAAAGGGATTAGGAGTCCAACCTCCATGAGATTAGTGATGAAAAAGTTGTTTTGCAAAGCACAAACTCCTTTCTCTGGCAGGATGGACGTCTGCCGACAGACTGGGCACGAGAGCGTCAGGGACTCCGGAGGAATGTAGTTCTGGAGGCAGCTGGGGGGAGGGAACAGTAAATAAAGAAAGCTAGAATTAGACAGTAAAATCATCCAAAGCGTTTACATTAATCAGTTATAATCAGCAGAGAGAAAGAGAGAGAGAGAGAGAGCTGTCAAATCAACGCATAATTGATGCTCCTGTCACAACAAATAGGGGACGAGCGTGAATCGGAGTCAATATGAAGAGCCCACAGCCTCAGGTGAAAACAAGCACACGCTGTCTTTCGGCGAGGGAAATTATAGTCATCTTATCTGGTGAGCAGCGATGCAAAAAGACAGAAGACTTCTGGCTAAAGGTGACGTTGGGGTGCGGCACGTTTTTGCTTCTACATGTGTGCATGTACAGGTCACGGAGGTGTTGGATTATGGCCTAATGTCACCCTGGCAGCAGTCGCACATCCACCACATCAGCCCATCAGGGGTGATAAACACATCAGCCCACAAAGGCTGTTTTAAAGCTTAAACTGCATTTAACGGTAATCAATTTAACATTAGACACCTTCGAGCAAAACCAGACCCACAGTGAGCACTTTTCCGCACTCCTGGCCTACAGCCCAGCTGCCATCCAGCACATGATGTACGACTCTTTATATTCGGCTTCTATTGTCACTCAATTAGTTGTTGCAATGCTGCAGGAAACCTGAGGTAAATGGAAGGTCTCTGTTGTTGCCGTACACAAGGACGACTGGGTGCTACTTAAGCTGCATGCTAACACCTTTTGTCTTTAATTTATGATGCCACACAGGCTTGTATCAAGCAAGCCTTGGTAAACTGCAGTCATACGCTTTGGAGAACAACAGAGGCTTTGACAACAGTCTCTGTCTACCTACTGCTGTGTCAACACCACTGAAACCCTCTGGGGCCTGGATAAATTACTGTTGCTTTGTCAGACACACAGCCAGCTTGGGAACGGCACAGGTTCTGACAGATATGTGGTTTAAAAAAAAAAAAAAAAGGGTTTGTAACAAGGCCACAACAAATGATTAGTGTGAATCACTTTGCAATCAACAGTATATTTTTTTTTTTACAATGATATTAAACAGGTTGGTAAATCATTTCCTGTTAATGACCAAGTTGATTAATGGACTATTTGTTTTTTGGCTAAAATGCAACACACCTTTGATAAAACTGACAATAGACAAGTTTTTTGGTTTAACATATATTGTGAAATTAATGTTGATTGTGCAATGCAATGGCTATATCAGCTGCAGATTGCTTCCCAATAAACATTTTCAGCATGAAATTTTGCCACTAGGCACAAAATCTCAGGGCAAAAGAAAGACCAACTAAAATTTCTATCTGCTTTTATGTCCCCATTATAGACTAATCGAATGAATAAACTCACATTGCCCTGTGTTGTGGGTAGATGCTCCTCTGAAATCAGAATGCAATCATTGCCTTTGTTGGTATTTTGGAAGTGGTGTTAACACTACAAGTAAAATCCCTCAATCCCTTTGACTGAGTACGAGTTGTCGCGTGTGTTTGAGATGAATTGTTTTGGGAAAGTAATAATCTACAGCGTACCAATGATCCTTGTCTCTGAACTGTAGAGAAGTAGTTAGTACTATAAATTAACAAGTCGACTGTGACATAGTCAAAGAAGGAGCCAAAGGGGAGCAAAATTAAGACACAACACCATCGAAAAGCTGAGTCCTGAAACCCTTAAACCCATCAAGTATTAAAACATCTGTCTGGTAACCTCGTGTGCAGCTCCAGACAAAAATCTGTTCACCTCAGCAGGGCTCCACATCACATGCCATCCAGTTAAACCAGGGATTAAACTTATTCTCCAGTGGGCAAACGCCCCCCACACTGCCTGGAAAAAGGATTTATTCCACACTCCGTGTGGCTATTCAAAGTCCATAAATGTTTGTTTCATCATCGGTATAAAAGTAAACCAGTCTGAAACAGAAATACCCCCCCCCCCCCAATTCTTCATCCCCCCATCCTGACTCACAACATGACTCCTCTGTTTGGCTTTGCGGGAAAAGGCCCCAGGAGGTATTGCCGGAGGAGGTGTCATCCTTCTGAGGAACTGGAGACTGAGGCATTATAATTCTGTTGCCAGACAATGAACCTTATCTCAGACTGCAGTCCGCGATGCTGAGGAATGCACTTATCCCACGGGAGTTACTGAGGAGAAGTGCTGTGAGCCGGTTAATTGCGGGTAGGGACTGGCAATAGATGACATTTCTCTATTTGGGGAATTGTAAATAAGAGAATTCTTCAGTAATAGAATAGATGTAAGTACTGTCAGGAAAGAGCTGGGATGTTCAGCGAGTTGTCTCACCTACTTTGCATGGCCAGAGAAGCTACACGTGGCAGATGGCATGCAGAGATTGGGTTTGTGTCAGGTTTAGCTTGAGGGAAGCGCAGGTAATTAGGAATTTTGCCAGTTGTATTTGAAGTGGAGGGCACAATTGTTAGTTACCTTTCGCAGAAGGTGTGCAGACAGGGCAGGACCTTGGGGTTGCGGTAGTGATCCAGACAGATGCTGCAGACCAGAAACTGCTTGTCTATCTGACGCACCACTGGGCTGGTGCGCCCAGCCTCATGCTTCGCCATGGCAGAGGACATTTAAAGCAAAGGACGACGACAGCGCTAAGCCTGTGGAGAGACGGGGATAAATGCATTGAATGTTTGCCTAAAAGCTTTTCAACCGAGTGTCACTTTCAGGCCCACTAATGCTCAGCAAACTTAGCACGAGAGGTACCAGGAACCAAAGCTAACAAAGCGGTTTAATACCTTGATTAGTACAAGAACATGTTCATTGATAAGGTGTTATTTCTAGGTTAATACCACACAAAAGCCTGCTCAAAAGAGATCTGTGTGAAATGGAAACATGCCACAGTCCGGAGTGTACGGAAAGCAGCAGATGTAGACAAACCAGTATGGCCATGTGCCTTGCTTTTGATTCATCTGTCACCAAAGCAGAAGAATAAAAGAAACCAGAGGAGCCTTTTATTACAGCTCAACGATCACGCACACGTGCAAAAATTCACGCTAGAAATACACACAGTACCTGTTTTGAAAGCTGAATGCACACAAGAACCTTGGCACGTATTCTCCTAAACACACAAACATTTCCTTCTATTTGTATTGGTTTGTCTGTTTGTATTTACAAGCTATTGGAGACATTTCACTGCTAAACTCTGCTAAACGCTGCTCATACGGTAATCTACCACAGTTTCGGCTTTACCTAACTTTTTCCATCTCTCCCTGTCCTCTTGTGCATCTGATGTGCTCGTTCCTAATCCTGTCCGTCCTCGTCACTCCCTGTGATAATCTCAACATCTTTAACTCTGCCTCCTCCAGTTCTTTCTCCTGTCTTTTTGTCAGTGCCACCGTCTCCAAACCAAACATTGCTGGTCTCACTACCCTCTTGTAAACATTTCATTTCACTTTTGCTTCTACTCTTTTGTCACAGATCACTCCTGACACTTTTCTCCACACAATCCACCCTGCCCGCACTCGCTTCTTCACCTCTGTACCACACTCCCAGTCTCTGGAACAAACCATTCAGAGAGATTAAATAGAAAAGCTCACAGTTGTAAACGTACTTGAGCCCGACGGTATCGGCATACATATTTTAAAATCAGTCGATATCTGAAATGTATCTTTTAAAAAAGACAACGCCAAAAAAAAAAAAAAAAGAAAGACACTTGAGGTGATTTATATCATTCAATTTCCACTGATATTTGCTGTTTTATGCAGTGCTGTCATTGCTTAGTTACAAAATGTCTGATAACCTCGTTTGAGGGATCATTGTTAAAAAAATAAAAAGTGTATATCAGCCATTTTATTGACATGGGACCTTTTTTACTACCTAATATTGGGATTGGCCCCTTAAAATGCATATTGGTTGGGCTCTAATACATACTGTACATTGATTTGTACTGAATAAAAATGGTTCACGAATATCGGCCTGGGGACAGCTTTTTGGGGTCTGAACACACTTGCTAAAATTCAGAGATGATGCTGCCTTTACCGGAGTTCTGTGAGTCTTTAAAGATGCTTGTATATATTAAATATAACAACATATAATAAAACATTTTAAATGACAGACTAAATAAATGGCAATGCGTAGAGTGTGAATTTGAACTAGTGTGAGTAACAAAACTCAGTGACTCACAGGAGCCCCGGCGCATTACATAATCTCATCCATTATGGAAATACAGCTGGCAAGGTATAGATATTCTGCCTAGCAACACAAACCAGTGCCGTTTCCAGGGTGGCCCACATTCACATTAATCAGTGCATGAACAAACACATACAGCATAATGATTACAGCTCACCTGAAAATCAGCACCTTCGCTAAATACCCTGCATGCCATTTTTATCTCCACGTCTCTAACCGGCTCCAGCAATGTACTCCAGCAGCAATTTTTCTCAGTAGGTCAATGTGTGCATTATTCATGTGTCAGACACAGACATGCTCTCATACGTTCATACAAATTGCATGGAAGGGCAAAAAACAGCATGGGTCTCAAAGCAACATGCCTGGCCTTTAGACATACAGTAGTTATGAACATTATAGAATTAATGGCATGGACACACACTCTTACATGAAAGCCTATAAAAAAAAAAAAAAAAAAAAAAGAAACAGACCCCCACCCCCTCGACTCTCCCCCCGTCCGCACATCTCCCACTGCTGGAGCTAATTTAGTGCTCAATCCCCTTGTCCCATCTCTGCTCATGTCCTCTTGTCAGTTGTTCCCCCTCTGAGCAGCCCACCACCACACACACTCGCAGAAGATCCAGTGACACACAGTCACAGTCACAGGGGAAATGGGGAGGGTACAGGTCACTTCTTAAGCTGTCACCCAGGACACCAGCAAGTCACATTCATGCTTTGTCTACATCTAAATATGCATTGCAAAACTTTAAAACAAACTTTAAACAAGATCATCCAGTCTTTGGTTGAATTCCGATAAAAGGCAACTTGAACACCTCTGAGTAGAACATACTGAAGAACTACAGAGGGATCAACCACAGGTTGCACGCACTTCAGTACGGTTGGTCACAATTCTCTGTCCATACATCAATACACACCGATACCAGTATCATCTGTGATGATGTCTGTCTATATTTAGTCACTTGAATTAGTGGGTATGTGAGGAAGCAATGACGGTGACGCTAAAATTAAGACCGGGGCTGGCCTGCCAGACAGTTAAGTGCGTGGCGTCCGTTTGTTAACTTCTGGTTACATTTTAGAACTCTATTCTTATGGTTGAGAGGAGAATCCCAAAATAGAATCCTTTTCCCCAAACGCTGGGATGGGAAAAATGTCAAAACCTATTTATTCAGTCAGAACGTAAACACTTAGGGTTTATTTAAATTTTCCTTTGAGGCAAGAAAAGCCTTTAACAAAGCTCTTTAGCTTTGCTGTGAAGTTTATGGAAACAAAATGGATACATGCTGCAACGGCAGGCACACATGACAGTCGCACGTGCATGTTTAGATTCTACACACTCAACAGATGGGTATTCTGACACATCCCTGACCTCATTCGTGCCCAAACTACTTCCATAAGAAGGCGATGACGCTGAGTGCTGATGCTCTAAAGTCACCATGACCAGTTTACTTGACAGGCCGCAGATTCAGAATTTCAGCTCCGCAGTCGACTGCAGCAGGGTGGGATTAAAACCAAGCCCAGGCAGGACTCTTCAAAGAATGACTTTAAAAAAAAAATCACACCCTTCAGAAAGCTGTCAACTAATCTTGTCAAAATAAAATATCTTATCATTTTCCCGGACATTAAACACACAGCAACAACAGCAGTAATACTGATGCCCGAATAATTCCCAAAACTCTTGAGGATTACAGCATTGGCATGCGTTTGTGTGCATGCATGCATGAGGCGTGTTCGAGTGAGACAACAATGTACAAACACCACAATGAGTCCACTCACTGCTGGCCTTGGGGAACACAAATATTAAACAGTTTTCTTTGTCTCTTGCAGGACTGAATCCTCTGCTGTTGCTTTGCTGTACTGTGCCAAGGGATCCTCACATGTGTGGAAATGAAGTGGGGGGAGCAGGAAAGACAGGAAATGAAACATCCTCTTCACAGTTCAACAGGAGGGCAGGTAAATCAGAGAGGCAGGTTAACAGGAAAACGAGAGAGTTAAGTTAGTCTAACCCCCTCTGCTATCAGCTGCCACACCTGCACAGCAGCGTAACACAGTGTGTGCTGACAGTCTGGACAAACGCACTCCAATTTGGTAACAGCTGAGCCGAGCACATGCATGCATGAGGTAAAGCTCACAGAGAGGTTGACAGAAAAAATTACCTACTGTCACAACTGAGGAGAAGACCAGCCGAGAAGGCTCCATGGTCGCTCTGTGTGAACTCAGCGACAGCACACACTCTGACTGACGCCCACTTCCCCCCTCGCCCTGCTGACCACTCTTGTTGCCCCCTTTCCCCCTTCCCCCTCTACCATGCAGCAAACGCACACTGAAAAAGTCTAAACAGGGATGACAACAGAGGGTGTGACTGTGAATTCAGAGTCCCTCCTACTCTCAGTGCTGTTTACAAGCAGGAGCTGCTGGGGTCCCTCCCACTGCTGCAACCTGATTGGCTGCGGAAACTTCAACTAGCTTGAACAGGGGATTACGTCATGGCCCAGCTATTCAGTGCTGATCAAACAGAGCGAGAGGCAAAGTCTGAAACATATGAGAAGTAATGAAAGTTCAATCCAGTCTCAATCTGCAGCATGATCTTTTAAATTTTTTTTTTTCCTATTTGCACACTCAAAACTACGACATTTGGTGTTAAACTAATGATCAGACACGCCAGATGGGGATCATGGAAACAAATTAATCTGGACCTCAGTTATAATGATGAAGAAATAGAAGTCAAGTACACGCAAGCTCGTAAAGCAGCCAAAAAAAAAAAAAAAAAATTATGTCACATTTAAAAAACTGATCATTTCTGACACATGCCTCTCATCTATCTAGCTTTATATTATCAAATTAAACATATTCAGGGATTGAGAAAAGACCCTTACAACTGAAAAGGGGATTACCATTTTGAATTTCAAGTAAAATATCTTGTTAGAAGAGGGGGATTTTTTTCCCCGCTTCCAATCCCTTAAACTGTCTGTATGAAGTGGTCAGAGTTTAATCTGGAGCGAGAGGTGACGATTCTCTGACCAAAACATCAATCCGCACTTAATCTGCGCAGATTGAGTCATGCCACCCCCCGCTTCCGGCTCTGCGTCCTCCACTCCCACGCACACCTTTTCAAAAACCCCATCATCCCAAACTGCGTCCAGACTGCTGCGGTGGCTGTAGCAGGAAGTGGAGGATTAGAGGATGAAAACACCACTCAGAGACAAACGGTATCAGTATCTGTCTGCAGTGTTTTATTCTTCACGCCACCATGCTGACTGCACCATACTGCGGTACAGCTTTAAATGTTGCAGAAAATCTAACAGGGAGTCCTCTTTTAACGCTCAAATGTAAAGTAGCGAGAGACTATCTGACATGACCAACATTTTTTTTTTTTTCTTCCTTTATTTAACCGGGTAAAATCAATTGAGAACAGTTTCTCATTTACAACGATGACCTGGCAAGAGGCCCCAGTAGAAGCAAAAACAAAACAGTACACAGGAATCCAGGACACAACAATACAACCAATAAGGAAGAGACAATAAAAATATAACTGTTATCATCCCTGCAGTGAACAATAAAAAACTTTATTGGTTTACCCAATGCTCTCTGGGGAAACATTAGTTTTTACCACAATATGACTCCTGCAGTTATTAAATTAGAGTAGGGCGAACCATGTGGCCACAAAGAGACTTGCAAAACTAGGGCGCTTAAACGTGTGTACTGTGCAAAACAAAAGAATAAAGATAATCAGAAAATGAGAAAAAAATAATTACATTATACAATTTCAGTTTTTATTCAAAATTTAATAAAATGTTCTGAAACAATAAAAGGACTCCAGCTGAGTCAATGTCCGTATGATGCATTTGCGCGAGTTTACGTAGCGGAGACGAATGCACCGCAGCAGCAAAACGCGTCGCCTTGTGCAACATCTGCCTCCGGCTCAGTTAAAGAGATCCAACCAAGAAATCCAACAAGAAAATCCAGACCCACTTCGGGCTGGCATTACTTTTGTTATTCTGTATACCTTGTGGAAATTGCTCAGCAAATAAGTTAATGGTATGTAAGGGTGAGGGTGCCGCTTACTGTGCACAGCACACCTGAGTGACGCCTTATTTTGTGCTTAACCTGGAGTTCTATGTTTCTGAGTTTGTACTTGTCCCTTTACAAAAGACAAGATGGAACGCTTTAAGGGAGTGCTCAGCTTGTTGTACAGAAACAAATTCCTCCAGGTGTAAATTGATTAAAAGCAGCCGGAACAAAAAAAAAAAAAGTCACAAGAAACTTCATCCCACACGGTTTAGAAAACTCAGTACACCTGAAGTCTGTGCAGGTGCTGGAAGATGTAAATGCTGAATATGCAAAGTGCATCTGCAATGAAAATGCTTAAAAAAGAATATTCAGTTTACTGGAACTATTGCCATCAGCAGGCTGAGTGGATGAAGTTTGACAACATTGCTGCAAGTTGCATATTCAGCTGTTCATTTAGTATAAATAGTATATTAGCTAATTATCAGATTGAATCAAGAAGAAAACCAGCAAGTGTGAATTTGCAGTAGCTGCAATAACATACACACGTTTCCACGTTTGGTTAGTCACACACACAAAGCGACCTCATACAGTCACAACCTTCCCTATGGTTTTTAATGGTTATATACTAAACAGTGCATACAGCACAACATTAGAATATCTGTAATAAAACATTTCTGTCCTTAATAAACCTTAACAACACACTCACTGTGGCGTATATGTCCGGGAACCACTTCTTCATTTGTACTGCTGATTGAACATCTGACCGCCAATCCAGTAACACTGTATGTCACCATCATCACTAAACGTGTGCATTGTGTGTGGCCCCGTTCCAGCTGCTTGCAGCCTGTAGGTAGTGACATCATACTGGCTCCCTCATGTCTGATGATGCTGATTTTCTACCAGTGCGGTGTGTGCTGATTGCCAGCTTTTCCTCGGTTACAAGTCCAATAGTCGGCATCTCAGGAAACGTAGGCTACTCAGACTCGCTGACATCATTTAACCCATCTGTGAGACAAGGACTGACTCGTCATCCTCCCTCAAGCAGTCGAAATCTTTGATGAGTGATGCTGCGACGGGGCTGAGCTCGGGGATCAAAGACATCTTTCTGCACTTAGAGAGGCCTCCACTTCGCATACGCTCTCAACAATTCATTGGTTTGACTCTCCTCTCTGAGGTGCTGCGAAAGCCTTCTGGAAGAGAAGAAGCAAAATCTTCGGTCTGCTGTTCAAAAGAGCATTCTGGGAACTTGGGACCTCCCTGTCCGTTCACAATTTTGTCTGGGATATGAGTATTTATCAACTCATTGATGATTTTCTTGTGAGTCTTTTGATCGAGTTCTCTTCTTTCACCTTCCTCCTTTAGTCTCTTATTTCCATCCACATGTGCGTTTTCTCTGACTTGTGTGCATTTCACTCACGGGCTGCAGACCTGAACCCCAGCTTCAAAGGTCCTGCTGGAAATAAACTGTCATGTATTCATGGTATTATCTATATATAAGAGTTTAGGAATTTGAACTCATAATAGCAGGTAGCGATTTCGAGACAAAAGTTCGCCACATCCAATACATTTTTTAGTCACACAATTTCTTTTTTCCCCCATTTATTTTATTTCAAATGTGTATACAATCAGAAATGGTTACCAAAGGTGCAGAACCCTTCTTCTCTTAGATCTTAGATAACCACTCCGATTTAACTTGAAACATTTCTACTTTTCGGATATCAATTAGCATATTATGATGATTATTCAAAATTGCCCAATGTTCTCTTAGTAACCAAATATAATATTATCTGCTAAGCATTTAGATAATATTTTAAACATAATTGTTTTGCTGGTTCTATAAAAAGTTGATATGTGGGTCTCCTGTTTTTGAGGAACTCAAAATTTTGTGGTTATGTCAACAACAGTTAATTAAAAATGGACAAAATAGAACGATCTCCAAAATGAAGGTAAGGCATCTTGATCACCATCTAGTGGTCAGTTGCGGTGAAAATTATAAACGGCTTCTCCCTAATTATATCTGGTTGGATTTTCTAGTAAAATGCACGATCAAAACCTCAATGCACACTACAAGTTAAAGGTGCAATATGTAACATAATTACTGCATAAAATCCTATAACATGTCGTTAATCGTCAGACATTATGGAATCATGCCATGTTGAAATATTAGTTCCTCTGACAATAATGCAACAGCCGGTATTTCCTCCTCCTTAAGTTTCAATTCTAGCGTGGTCTGCTTTTGTTTTGATCAGAGCAGGTGATGTTTCAGATTTTAGGATGCGCCCACATGGCTGTTTTGGATGCCTTCTGGGTGTATGGGCGGCACGTCGATGCCAGATTGCCGCTGTGCAGAATCTGGCTCCAAATGACATCACCACAACAAGATGGCAGGGCTCTTATGGTGGACATTCTGGCTTCATTTTTGTACATGGGAAGAAGTTTTGATGTGTCATCTTCATCTTTAATTAGTCAGTGTCAGTGGGCTGTGCCGATTGTTTTAGTAAGGTGCTATTTGCTTTGTTTGATTTTGAAGTAATCTAGACCATGTTTTTCATGTAATCTGGCAAATTACAAATGATGAAATGAAGCATGTAACTGATTTCAAAATATTAAATGTGATTGGTATTCAATAACAGACTAAGATTTTAAAATAATGTAATACAGCTCTCACACACACACACACACACCTTTCAATCTGAGACATACTATAGCCCACCGCCTCCTTTCCTGTTTAGGTGCTCAATTTACTTCAATCACACACACAAACAAACACACACACACCAAATACAGAATGTTTAACCTTAATTTGTCCCTCATATAAATGCAGTAACACACAGCTACAGCTATGGATGTGTACAGATGAGCCTGTGCGAACCTTGTTAGTATGCTCTGCAGGCACGGTGCAGTCCTGAGCCTTTACATACATATACTTCTATATATAGAGCTATCAACTCTCATCCCCTTCACGTCACTGGCAGGCACGTGTTCTGCGCTGCACACACACTGCGAAAAAGCGCAGGGAACCTCAGACGACCAAAGGCTCAGAAACGTTGAAGGATGCTGAACAATTGCACAAGCTTTGTTCCTCTCTCCCATACATGCAATGCACATATCATAGTTGCCTACTGTAGCAGTAGCAAAGGATGTCTCACAGTTACTGCGCCTTTGACTTGTTAAGTTAACAAAGGAAGCAGAACAGAGATCAAGAAATTTTTACTAAAAAGGCCTGTGGTTTATAAGTGTATTATTAGCACTTGTCTTCGCTATTCTATATAAAAAGGGAAAAAAAAAAAATCATAAACGCATCAGAGAGACACAGAATGGGCTATGCAGACATTTGGGATATGCTTTTGTAAGAAGAGGCGTGTTATTGGCAGCTGACAGTGAACATGCAGGTCTATTGTCCGTGCAAATCAGTGATTGATGGCTGGATTAAAAAGAAAATACTGACGCTTCCTTTGAGGAGCTGTGGCAGCTGTTTTTACAACACAGCCGGCCCCGAGGAAAGAAGGCGAGTGCTCCACTTCTCACAAATATTTCCTTTATGTTCGCTCGAGGAAGGCCATGAAGCAAAAATGAGTTGAAAGTAAAACGTATCCAGGAAAAAAAAAAAAAAATCACACTAAAAAAAAAGTCTGTGTAATGATGTAAGGATAGTAAGTCAAGTACTAACGTTCAATCGCCTCCAAAATAAAGCACAAACAGAATTTGTGTTTTGATCTCCCCCCCCCGCCCCCCATTTCCACTCGCTGAACTTCGTCAAGAGATTCTTGGCATGAATAGCATCAAGGCAGGTGTCAGAACAGCAGCTCAGATTGGGAGATAGAGGCTCACATCGCTTGGAGTACATGTACAGTTTAGCAACCTCTCCAGGCTGGGCCAAAAAAAACCGAATCAGTTTCATTTCTTTCTGTTCTTATTTCTTGTACTTGACATTGACGTTCATTAGTCTTTGCATGGCAGCTATAAGCCTAATTCAAACCTATTCAAAAGGTGAATTCAAGTATTTTATAGTTAAATACATTCAAAGGGAATATAACACGATTCACAGATTCTTATCCCTTCCTCTTATCCTATCCGACCCTCTTGCTCTCCCAGCAGAGAGAATTATTTCAGTGAAAGAGGAGCATGTGCCACAGGGTAGAGGAGCTGATCCTGAAATAATTTGTTTCTTTAAATAACTGAGGGAATAGGCGCCTTTAGCCAAACATATTAACATAAGCAGCGCCATGTGAGGTGGAGTAATAGAAACCACAACCACTGTGATATTTCAGGTAACAGCCCCTGCCTGTCTTTGTGCGAGTGTTTATTTGTATGTGGGAGATTTAGATGTTTGTTCTCATCCAGGTGCTTTAATAAAAATGCAAAAAAGGTCAGAACTGTGGTTTTATGTAAGAGGAAGAAAACAAGAACAAGCAAAAGAGTAGAATAAAGGGACTTAGCCACGGGCGTTTTGCTCATATGACCCTCACGCCATACAAACACATGGCAAATTCAAACAGTGTGCAGAGTTGTCAGGGAGAAAATAGATTTCTTTGGTAATATGACCTGAAGTTTTGGTTATTTCTGTTAACAACAGAATAGTCTGAATGTCTGCTATTTTATTTACTCATGCAGCTCTATTTAATCACAAAAATCAAATCATAAATGTGCATTACAGCTCATATTCCTAACGGGGTGGGAATTCAATTACTTAAGGCGATTACAAATTCCATCGTTTGTGTGCCGTGCCGATGGGTCAGCAGATTTCTGATTTGCACGTCTCCCGAGCTCTGCACACGGAATCAGGCGAACTAGAAGGCCCTCGGGGTGGACAAAATAACAGAAACTCCCTCCAATAAAATGCAATCCAGCTGAATCAACGCCTCAGCTCAACACAAACTGAATACTAAAGGCTTCACAGGAGTTTTGCAGGACTGTGTTGCACAAGAGTTATTACGTCTATCGCAAAGACACACAGTTATCGTGCCAAATTCGATGCTGCTCGCAGTTTAGTCACCGCTTGTAATACCAGATTGCTGCTGCGACAGCAGAACTCTCATTACTACGTGCACATTTATCAGGCACGCTCCGTTGGTGAGGAAGGCAGGCTGGATGACAGATACCCAGGAGTGGTACCATCTCTTGAGCGCAGCAGGACCGACCAACAGACCTGCGGCTAAAATTATCAGCCAGCCTGATCTGAGCCGAGCTGGGGAGGAATGCATCTGAGGAGCCGCCTGTATCAACACATTAACACACAGCTCACAGCCACACAGAAGACACGCAGGTGCACACAGAAGCATGTTAGTTAAAAAAATGAACACAGAGACAGCAAATTAGGATTTCCCCAGAGATGCAGAGAGAGTTCGGTTCGAGAGTTTCATACATCAAAATCTGTTGCTTCTCTCTTTTGCCTGGCTGCACTTGGTGACAGGGGTTTATTTTTATTCACGGGTTTTTTTTTTTGAATAAAGCCGATTACAAGTTGTTTTTTTACAGTTTTCATTTAATCCCAGAATAGCTTTCAGGTACTAAAAGAGCTCCATCCCATAATCATTAATCCACAATAAATGGCAACATTACAAGTTTGCTGTTTATTCAAACTTTGACCTCTGGATTTTATTCCTTGTTGAGTCTCAACACACAAAATAAAGAGCGTTGAATTTGACTGTGTTTTCATGCTAACAGAAACAGGAGCATTCATTGCAAATGTTATGGACATGTGACTATGAGAGCAAGTGCGTTAGTTCAAGAACTAACGAAGCAGCACATGACTGCTTCAAGGATTCCAGTCAAGACAGTGAGCACAGGAGCATCAATTGTGCATTGTTTTAACAGATCAGCCAGTGTAACTAATCTACCACCCCCCCCCAGCTGTACTAAGAACAATAGCCCAGGAAAGTTGGAAATTCCGGAGCTGTGCTGTTTAATGTCAGTCGATAGGCTGAACGTCTTCTGTTATGGGCCCATAGCATAATATGTCCAGTGCTATTACTGAGCCCCCTGAGGGATCTGAAGGGATCTAAATATATCCAACATGACATGACTGCGTCTCTGAGCACGGTCTCTACGCGTTTGCCTCATGTTTCTCCCCACACAGTACGAGATAAATATGAGTGCATACGCTCTGGACGTTAACCTGAATGCCCCAACTCCCATATTTAATTCCACACAAAAGACCAAAGGCTACATGCACACATCTATTATGAATAATAAGACACAGTCAGTTTGGAGCCAATTATTGTTTTTCCAAGCACTCATGAAGTACATAAACATAAGCTGCATAATCTTATACTTATGGCACAAAATGCAATGCACACAGAAATGGACATCACAGCGGAGAACAAATAAGCAAACGATGACTACTTCCACTCGACAGTTGGGTGCACAGATCGTGAAAAGTTGGAATTGGATGTTTTGAAAAATGAATACACCCTAAAATACATTTTCAGAAAAGTAACTGAAGCTCAATAAGCCATCAGTTTTTAAAGCAAATGGCCGATAACAATGAACCTGACCAGACTTCTACACTGTTACATGTCTCAGAGGAGTTCCTCCACCTTCAGATTTCACTCAGGCTTTCTCTGTGTCAGACATTTCTCTTCCTTAATGAGTCTGAGCGGCACTACACCAAAATTTGGCATGGGGACATCCGCCCTCCTTCTAGACACAAAGATTTTCCCAATCATCCAAAGCAGGATGTTGCTGTTGCCCGTGGAAACACACTCCTCTTATCGAGCTGAGTCAGCAAGGAGGAAAGAGACAGAGACACACACATTACAACCGTTATAACTAACAGGGGCACTGCTGCCTGTGTCATGTCATTTGTCATGGTGCAAGATGCCAAAATGTTTTCTGCTTGAAAACTGTATTATCTGTTTATAACAAGAAAAATAATTTAGCAAGACTGGCATCAAGAGAGCTTAGCAACAGCTCCTCTGACAATGACAACATCAACACTTTAACAGAAATAAGCCATAGAAGTGTGTGTGTGTGTGCCAGATGAGTATTGACGACCACTCAATTAATCATTCAGTGCACAGTTCTGTTTACATCGCCTGACTCTCACTCCGCCCATGCCAGCTCCGGGGACATTCCTCCCATGCCAGCTGGACATTCCAGTCCAGTCTTAACCCCCCCACACACACACACAGCGGCCAGAGGTGCCCCTGGATCATTATTTCAGCCTTTTAAAGCTTTTCTTCCTTGACCACCAGAGCCTTTCTGCGCACACACAGGAGCGTGTACCTCTGCTGTCTTCACCTCCAGTGTTTTATCGTGGATTTAAAAACCTGCTTGAGAACAAAGTCACATTGGCCACTGTACCGTAGAAGATTATTGCACGAGACCAACGTTTTGAGGTTGAAAACTCCAGAAGCAGTTTCATAGGGGCCCAGTCTTGTTTTAAGCTTGATTTTAATGCAATTTTTAGACTAGCCAATGAGTTTTGAAAGGGTTCCAGGTGGTAGTAAATGCTGCATCTGTGTAAATAATAAAGATCACCAAACCTGTGAAGCAAAGGAGGTTTAGGAATAGCATTTTTCTAATATAAAAGGCAGTGAAGTATATCAAATTTAGCACAGAATGTGCTCTCTATAAGCATTGCCTTTTTGTTTGAATATCTCCAATGAAAGCAGACGTATGAAATGAATATTTAGAAATGGGAACATGCTGCATCAAGCCACAAGCAATTACTTCAAGTATCGCTGCATCTCCAGTGAAGATGACTGCAGCCTATCTCACCAATCATCTGTAATCACAGCCGGGTCAGCCTCACAGAGGGTGTCTCACACGCAGCGGGAAGCATTTTCAGCTTATGCAGCACAGCAGAAAGCCACCAGAGATCAGCAAATGGTCTCCTGCATTAGTTTGCATGCAGACATCACGGGTGTGTGTGTCCACCAGTGGGAGGGAGTGGATGCAGGAGGCAGGAATGGAGTGTTTTTTTGGGTGGAAAGGCTCGCACCCTCTGCCTGGAGAGAAGGACGTGAGCCGGGCACAGTGAGGGATGAAGGAATGAGCATGAAAGATGAAGAATGGGAGGCAGTCTCGGAGATAAAGGTTTACTTACAGCAAGTTGGTGGCAGATCAGAGAGAGAGACGCACAGGGAAGTTTCAGCAAGCTCTCCTCCACTGGGAGTGACATCTACCCATGAAACCCGACATGGCCAAAGCACAAAGCACCTCACAAAGACCAGAGTCTACAGAGGGGAGGCACGAGCAGGGCGTGCGTGCGTGCGAGCGATCGTGATCTGGCTTTAATGCATGAATGTGTGTGCTAAAGGGAGGGAGAGAGAGAGAGAGAGAGAGGCTCTGAGGAGGTGAGAGATACAGAGATTGTACAAGCCCACTGGCTGTTGTGAAAATGGGAGGGAGCTGGATGGACCAATGGTGTGAAAGATGAGCAGAGTGAAGGGGTGATGGCAACGAGGAGGAAAAAAAGAATTCCTTCTGTCACTCTGTCACTCACCTCTCCTCTTTTTTGATTGCAAGTGGAGAAAGGCTCAAACTAGCGGACAGAAAAAGGGAGACGCCTCATGTGAGGAACAGTGGGTCAGTGTGATAAACACATGAGGCTCCCGCTCTTTCTCTCCTCTTGCTCAGGTGGTAGGAGGAGCGAGAAAGATAAATGACCTAAGCCTGCTGGGAACTCAAGCAATTGATTTCTGAGGAGAGTGGCAAATGTGGAGCTCAGCTTTAAAAGGCAGATGCAAACTGTGATGGAGTGGAGTTAAAAAAGACAGAAGCATTGAGAAGTGAGGGACACTGACAACTTAAATGGGTATTTAAGGACACTCTCCAATGATGCGTCTCTGTTGTTGCTCTTTCAAGTTTGTCCTTCATTTAAAGCTGGAGCGCTTAAAATTAAGACGTATAGACAAGAATATTGTGATAGTTGTTGTGTGTGTGTGTGTGTAATGCCTCTGTGCATGCGTGCAGGGGGTGGGGCCCAAGTCATCTTCCCAGGGTTTTGCAGCGGGAGCACCATGTTGCCATGGAGACTGCATCCAGTGCAGCAGAGCACGCAGATGGCTGCCTCTCTCCCTCTCTCTCTCTCTCTCTCTCTCTCTCTCTCTCTCTCTCTAAAACAGTCCAGTGTGTCTCTTATCCCTGACCAGCCAAATCAGAAAAGCTGGTCCCTGCGCAGGTTTACAAAAGCCCTCCGGGTACAGACCAAGCGTTTGACTCAGCGTAATAAACTACTACTTTTTTGGGAAGGGGAACAACAACAGGAAATACTGTCAAAGATTATTAGATAAGAACCGTTCAACATTTAGACAGTCACACCCACTGCATCTTTACATGTGGTGTCCTTAATGTGAAGGATATTTTCCGTGTGCCTACACGGTCTGCATTCCAATGCTGTCCAATGCTGGACAGCGTGATAATGTGACAAATGGAGCAGAGAAGGTTGACAGAAGAGAGGAAATCTGACTTGGCCATAGGGGCTACGAAGTAAAACGGCTGTAGGAGGAAACATACAAACTGCATTGCCACTGGCTCAACTTGCTGGAAATACAATGACATTTACACGGCTAATCAATGTGCCCTGTGCTCCTCCGGCTCCCTGATGCTGAAGCCACTTTCATGTGTGGACAGAAAACAGCTTGCATCCTAATCAGAGGGGCCACAGCTGCAGCAGGAAGGACATTAATAAGCGCTGGGCAAAGCCAGTTTAAGGTGACTGCTGAATGTAATTAGTTTGACATTTCGCTGGTGACAGCAAACTAGTAACTGTGACAGAACTTAGGAAGTTTCATCTTGGTCATAGCCTCGTGTCATTTGTCTGGTGCACAATGTGCAGAAGAGTGTGCACTTACCGATCCATTATAGTGTGATGGAATGGCCTTCAAAGGAGGTTTGCAGGACATAGAGGTTCTTCAGATGCCCGTCATCATTTCTCTGCGGGAAACAGCTGAGATTAACGGACAGACCTGTTAATCACGTCTGAAATATAAAAGAAAACTGCGCGTAAAAGTGCGACACACTGGATTCTGTAAATGAAACGGTGTTCTCCTGTTACAATTACAGACTGTACAGAGGAGTCATGTAAGAAAATAACGTCAAACACTTCTTCCACATACTGCATTTCTCTAGTTCCAATGGAATAACTTCACAACACACCACTTTTTGAGGGGGGAGGGCCGTCGGGACACTCAGTCTAAATGGTACAACTCACCTGTTGCTCATCTTTTAATGAATCTCCGCGTGAAAGTTACACAGCTGGGAGAAAACCACCTTCAACCGGAAAATATCCGGCGAATTAAACTCTTTGAATGATTTAACCGGAGTTAAGCAAATCGGCGTCTCCCGAAAGTTCGTATGAGACAAGTCCGCCTGCCTAAAAGCTTTCGAATGTAAGCTACTTGAAACGTTTAAAATGTAAAAAGAAAAGTACATAAATGTATTTTTGCAGGGGATTTTATTTTGATTAAATTATGGATCACATTAGCGGACATCAGACCTCGTGGCGCAACGGTAGCGCGTCTGACTCCAGATCAGAAGGTTGCGTGTTCAAATCACGTCGGGGTCAGTAGCATTATTTGTTCTTTGCTTTTTCTGAGATACAGAAATTGCCCCTCATGCTTGAAACTCATTAAAAATGGATATTAGCAACATGAATGCCATGCCAACCGCCTAGTCACGGACAATTACGCATATACCTTGAAATATCAACGTATTCCTCAACTAATTTTGGTGACGCCTGATTCTTTAATGCTGGTTTCACACTTGCACATGCTGTATTGATCCGTCAGTGCAACTCACAATAAAAATATTAGTAATAATAATGGGACTTAGAGTACATGGCGCGTTTCTCGGTAATCAATGACGCTTTCCATGAAGCACATGCGTGAATCAACATGATGAAAAGTAGCTGACATTCCCAAACAGCAGTCACGAGCTCAACGTTCATATTTTCCGTAGCAGAATCACAGCGTTCAGCCTTTAACTGAGTGATGAGCTGAAAATGAGATCATTTAGAATAAAGCATCGTGCCGTGCGTCACGCCTACACAACTGGATGAAGTGTAAAGAACCAAAATATGGCAACGTTTGAGTAAAAGGTTTGAAAACATGTTACAGCTGATTGGTCATTATGCATTCTTGAAATCTACCTTTTTGGTCCAGCTCTGAAGTACCACATAAAAATAAAAACACACATATCCAGGATTGCCACCAAACACACTTTTCTTTTCATCTGCTGTTCATTTCCCCAGTTTTCTGACTCTTCAAGACACTGGTCTCCCCTCCTCTCTATTTAAGGGCTTCCTCGGTGAACAAGTTGGAGTGAGCCTCCCTCCCTCTCTCACTCAGTCCAGGTTTCCCCAGCTCGCGCTCTCGCTTCATCCCCATCCTTCACTGGGGAGCAAACGCGCATCGTGAGCGAGCAGATGATCAGCAGAGCTCCGGTAAGAGACAGCAGGTCACCTCCAGTCCCCAGGAGTTGGCTCACATGAGACGCTCCTTCACAGCACTCACTGCTTTGTCACAAAGGCCCGATTGTAATCCAGAGCTCTCGTTTCTCATCAAACAGGTCAGTCACTGCTACCAGACTGTTATCCCTGCTTGTGCACTCGGCCAGGCTTTGAACTAACTAACTACTGAGAAGAACTTGCATGTTTGCAGCTGAGAGGAAGGACCTTTTTTTTTTTTTTGTCATTAAAAATACATTCCTCCCATTTTTTTCTTTTAAGCTATTCACAGTGCAACTTGATTTGAAATGCCAGGCGACTGAAAATGTCCCCATTGAGCACTCGCCAGTGGGAGGACAAGAGAGTATTGTATTATTACACTGCGAGAGCTGAAATGAATTGGCTGTAAACAAACCCTGTTGCCCAAGTAACACAGCTGAATGTCCCTTTCTTCTCTTTCTGTCCAGAAACTCTCAGCTACTGCTGAACTGAAACACCAGGGTGGCACAGTCTTTTGGAAAGGAAGGCTGATAACACCCACCACGGGTTCACCAATAGTACCAGGTCATATTTAAATAATCTTCTCACCTACCCACCCAAACTACCCGTCTGCTAGCCTCTCGTTGTGCATAAAGCGTTAAAAATCAGCAAAGTTAAAAGGCTCACCTCTGCTACTTGAACAACTGCCTTTCAGCCCGTCTAACAGAGAGGAGAAAAAATAGATGACGTCAAAGGAAAGTCATGGAAACTGAGCAGGTGTGACTCAGGAGGCATTAGCACCATGCAGTCAGATTTTCGACCAGTCTCTTGGAAAACAGTGGAAAAGAGCCGGGAGAGCAGTAAATAAACGTTAACTGCATGATCAAGAAATAAAAATTAAAAAAGGTAGAACGTCACACTTTATTGCACACAAAAAGACAAAGAAAGAAGAGGTGCTATGGTTCTTTTGAATGTGGCGTCCCTTCCACAAAATCAAAACCTTCACAGTTCAAAGCAAGTCCTCATTTGCCTTGGTTCCACAGAAGGGTAAAACCATAACAGTAAAAAACACAAACAAAAATATATTAGCATCTAAAACACAAATAAATGACAAAGTTTGGTCTTTGTCTCTGAATCTATAATAAATAATTGCTTTTAAATCAAGTTTCAGAGTCCTTGAAGTGTTGGTCTTCCACAATGTTTGGCTTGGCTCTGCCTCCGATGCGCCTGAAGAAGGATATAAACCCAGAGGTACTGGCTTGCCTCTCTATGTGATTCCCTGACTTACTTGCCGCCACTGAACAGACTTCTTTGTCCCTCATGCTTTCTGTCCTCGATCCAGAGGAGTATGACCGCTGAGATAGGCTTCTGTGGAACAAGTTGCCCAACCGGAAACGGGATGTTGGAGATTGCCTGGTTTCATCCACCGAAACCGACCTGAGGACCGGACCCTTAGACACGGCTCTCTGACGGGGACACTCAGGAAGAGAGACAGAACTGCTGGGTGGGGGAACCAGGCCATCCCTGTCGGAGGGATTGGGGAGATGATTGGCTCTGTCACTTTCCCAGACGCCATCATCGAGGTCGTCTCCAGCAGAGCACTCCGACAATCGGCGTCGGTGTGCTTGCCTGTTTTGCTGGAGGGGGTCTCTTTGGGAGCAAGTGAAAGGGCTCAAGATAGTCCACGGGGAGCCCACATCCCCATTGTGTGCAAAGAAGAAGTCTCTGGTTCGAGGTCGAGGGGTGCTTGGAGTAGCTGGTGTGTTTGGTGCTCCGTCTGACCTGCGAGGGGGAACTGTGTCTCCCTTTGGAGACAGGCTGCTTTGGCCCTTTTGGTAACGAAGCACTTTCCGAGTGATCTCGCGCATCTTCTCAGCTTCTCCTTCGTTGTCCAGCTGCTCGTCCTCTTTGTCCAGGTTGGGTTGTCGCTTCTCGTGTTTAGTAAAGGGTGCAGCTCCAGTCCTCTCTACAGTCTTAGAACTGAGCTCAGATGGAGATCCTTGGACTGGGGGCAGTCTGGTCTTCCTGCATCTTGCTAGGCCCTCTGGAACAGTGGAGAGGAAGCTGTTTAAGGCAGATTCCAAGCCGGAGGAATCCAGACAAGGCTCAGACCCTGTGCAGGACACTGTGGAGCGGCGTTTAGATGTAATGCGCATGCTCTCCGACCGCCTGCGTCGCTGCTCTGCCAGCTCTCGCTCCCGGTTTTCCTATAGCCATGTGAGGAAAGAAATATTAAAATAAAATGCTAGAAAGTCCAAATTAATACAAGTATTTGGACAATGACACAGTTTTCATCATTTTGTCTCTATACACCAGTACAATGGATTTGAAATAAAACAATCAGGTGAGCGAAGTGCAGACTTTCAGGTTTAATTTAAGAGGTTTCACAAATCTATCTGGATTTATCTTTCAGTAATTGCAGACTACGTACATTTTTAAGGGTTTTTATGGGCTCAAAAGTTTTTAGACAGTTGACTGACAAGCAGTTTCATGGCCAGGAGCGTTCTGTTGCCTTGTTACTTCAAGGCGATGAAACAGATAAAAGGTCTGAAGTTGATTTTAGTTGTTGAGTTGACATTTGGCAGCTGTTTGACTGGTGCTGTCAATATAAACTCCAAGGAGATATCAATGCAAGTGAAAGAGACCAACATTAAGCTGAAAAAACAAAATAAATCTATCAAAGATGATGATCCAAAGCATACCACATCATGTGTTATGACATGGACATGTAAAGCTGCCAATTGTACAGGCTCACGGCTGTTTATTGATGATGTCACTGCTGACAGAAGTAACGAGATGAATTCTGAGGTGTATAGGGCTATAATCTCTGCTCACATTCAGCCAAATGCTACAAAACTGATAAGATGGCACTTCACAGTGCAGATGGATAGTGACCCTAAACATACTGCGAAAGCAACTAAAGACTTTTTGAAGAAATGAAATATTCTTCAATGGTCAAGTCAGTCACCCGAGCTCAACCTAATAGCAGATTTTCAGTTACTGAAGACAAAACTAAAGGCAGAAAGGCCTAAAAAACACAAGCAGCAACTGAAGGTGGCTGCAGTGAAGGCCTGGCAAAGCAGAGAGAAAACTCAGAAGTTGGTGATATCGATGGGCTCCAGAGTTCAGGCTTTTTAATAGAAGTATTAAAAACTACAGTTATATTTACATTTATGTTAGTTTGTCTTTTGAGCCCCCGAAAACTCAGGTACTTTGCATTAAATGACTGTAATTTCTAAATGATAAATGCCATATTTCTGTGAAACTTCTTCAATCACACTTTGATTGTTTTACTTAAAATCCATTGTGGTTGTGTATAGAGGCAAAATGATTAAAACTGTGTCACTGTCACATATTTTATGAACCTAAATGTATCTCTGTTTTTACCTGTACAGCTGCATGAAACCGCTTGCAAAATAAATGAAAGATGGAGCAACATTCCTCCAGTTTGAAGGTAGTTGGGTCCTCACAGAAGTACTCAGCAACAGTGTTGCTCAGAGTATTTAGCTCCTGGAGAGACGACTCCACATCGGCCATCTTAGCCTCAGCCCTCTGACAAATGACAACATAAGGGCATATAACAAGCAGAAATACAAACTGGACAAATTATTAACCTTTAAGGTCAAAGCACAAGAAAGGATGCTTTACCAAGAGGAATGTCTCCATTTGCTGTAGGAGGCCAGGCTGTCTGCTACTGTACAATTTCACTTCCTTGACCTTCTTGACTTCTTTCTCAAAGTCTGCAATCACCTCCTCTTTACAAATTCTGTGTGTGAGTAACACGTACGTCAAGATGTGACACATTCCAGGAAATGTAAAATTATGCTCATCAGCTGAATTTGGATATTTCAAACCATTGTTGGTGAACAAAGCGTGTACTAATGTAAGACAACCTTGACGCAGTGCCGATGTGTTCAAGCTGGCAGGGAAATGTCAGCAGCTCTGCATCGATGTCCTCCGCTTGCTGTCGGCGGAGAACAAAGGGAGAAAAACAGCAAACAAGTAAGGAGACGCAGCAGGAGAGTAAATTGGCACCACTAATTCTCAGGAATTCTCGTGAGAAATTAAAAACAAAAAACCTGACATGTAAACATTAAGGTTTTTTTTAAGATACAATCTTAAAAATCTATATTCCCCCCAGAATCACAATCTTTCTATATATTTCTTTGGGGAGCGCAGAGAGCAAAGACACAACATCATATCCATTCCTGGAAAAACACAGCCAAATGTGCAGTGTTTTTACAAATATGATTCAAGATATATTGTCTTTAAAAGTGTATTTCACTTTAGTTCTTCTTTGAGAAGGGAAATAAAATCGCAATAATCAATACTATTGCACTGTTCTTCATGTTTGCACAAATATTGTAGTCATTGAGCGTGTGTCCGTCAGGGCTCCTGCTCACCTTAGCAACATAGTGCATGAGGTTCATGCCAGGCTTGTTAGCCTTGGTGTCTGCCAGCTTGAGCAGTGAGGTCATCCTGAAGCCAATGGCATTTGCACTGTAACCACCCTGAATGATAAAGCACTTAAATGATCATTTTATCTCCGTAATCAAAAAAAAAATACCTCTGAGAAACTTAAAGTGCTGCTTAAAAAGTTATCTTTTTTTAAAAAAGAAAGAGAGAAAAAAAAAAAGAAATACCAACAGCGTTCATGTAATTCCCAGCTTTTAAAACCAGCCGAATGACTGAGTGAAGGTCGTCACAATCCAACAGCTCTGAGGGGAGAGAAAGAAAGAGCCCAACATCCTTGAAAGATCAATTAAGAGCAAGTTGGCGTAAAACAAACCAAGGGTGGGATTGCTGGAGTTCGGCTGGATGTGTCTGATGTGTCTCACCATTAGCTGCTTTGATCATGACAGCGACAGAGTTCTTCACCTCTTCCATAAAAGGAAAGAATTCTTCCCTAAGCAGCATCATCTTCAGACGTTCTTGATAGCTAAAGGCGGGACAAATCTCAATCACTGCTTGGCATTTTATATGTTTTACTGCCGAGAGGAATGCAAAATCTTCAAAATGAACAAACAAATCACCAAAAAATACAACCTAAATTTCCTCAACACAGTTTCCTAAAAATAAATACGATATGAGCAATGTAATAGATGCAAAATGTGAAATTAGCTGTTTTCACTAATCCAGCACATTATGACTACATAATAGCAGTAAAAGAACATTACTTTTACTCGTCAAAAAAGAAAACCTGGAACCTCCAGACCCACCCTGGCACTTTGACCAGCTGCACCATGAACTGGTCGGCCTCAGGTAGCACAGAGAGGTTCCCGCTGAATGACAGCAGCAGCTTCACCTGCACAGCAGCACAATTTTCTTATCTGTTCCTCATTCTTTTAAAAACTGGAGTACAGAAGCAAGGTCATCACCAAGTCACGTCGGTCAGGATATTAAAGACGTAACCAGCCTGATTGATATGTACATAATATACTCTTAAAATGACTGTAAAATGGCTTCAGGTCATTACTCCTTCCTTTGAAATGGAGAAAAAGTTTTTTTACAGAAACAGAAAGATCAAAGAGAAAAGTGGAGCTGTTCTTACTTCGCTTTCTTCTGGCAGCAGTTTACACAGCTCTTTAAGTTTGCCTGATCCAAACCTGAGCCAGTTCCCATCACGAATGTCCTGCACCATTTCTGCCACTGGCCTGCAGGGGGAGACAAACAGCAACATAAAGGCACTGTCTTGTGATATTCAGCCCACCTCGTCAAACATTATTAGTGCTTAAGTTATGACAGTTGTTCTTCTGCCTTCCAGGCTGCACTTGGCTTCCATTTATTTCAAAATAGCCTGAGAAACACATTAAAGAGACTAAAATCCTGCTTGAGGCGGGTCATTGATCGCAGCGGGTATCGTGGTTGACTATAATTTCTTCTGGTTGTTCACGTAATTGGCTCGACAGAGGCGCGAGCTAAATAGCAGACAATTGCCAAATGGATGTCACAAAAATAATTATGAAAATTTGATGAATCGAATCTTACAAAAAGCTGTTTGTCAGAGATGGGATGCTGAAGCATGTTGACCTTGGCTGCACATGACGATAGGCAGTATATTAGTTTTTACATATAGTTTAGTGTCATTGTGGCACATACACATCTCACATCATGACTACACAGCTACAAAATGACAAAATAGGCCCCAAAAAGACCCAATTAACTTCAGCTTTTTCACATCCAGAGGCCGACTCGGTTTAAATTTGACAAACCTGTCAAGCGACTTTATTACAGTTCTCGGCTGTTGACACACTTTGAGGATGCAGTTGATATTCAAAATGTGAGCTGTGTGAACTTTGGACAGTTTCATCATCTTGATAGGGATGAGACACAGGAAACTCCAGGAGGTCGTTTCAAATAAACCTGGAAATGGATTTCAAAATACGAATATCTACTTCAAATGTTCTAATCCCGAGGTGATTTACTGTAACTGTACTTTGTAGCATTCTGCTCGGAATTGAACCGACGGGAGTCGTCGATACTCTGATCACTCACTTTTACTTTATTGGCTAAGCTCACCACAAACGCAAAAGCCTGCCAGTCAGGGATGCTAGACTCTCAGGCTGCAAAGGGGGCCACCTTATTCGTGAAAGATGTTGGAGCTGCAAGCAGACCGCAGGCAAGGACATAATAGTGTCCCTGTTGTTCCGCTACAATTTCACCATCTTCCCCTGCTCAGCCTTACAAGGTATCATTTCAGTGTTGATAAAGAAACTCAAAACCATCAAGGCAAATGCGCCCGTCTCTGTGTTGCAAATGAAACGCTCTCAAACGTCAGCATTTCCATTCATTTGAATATGGTCCGCTGAGATAAAGAGCCTGCCGTTTGGGTAATGGTTAGCACAGAGAAGCCACCCAGATTCCTGATTATGCCTTACATGACAGGAAGGCCTTTTCGATCTTGTTGCTTTTCTACTCCTGGGGAGTTTGTTTTCAGCGAATCACAGTGCTTTCCTTTCATTTCAGTTCCTTATTCTCACCTCTTGAAATGCCGCAGGAAGATGCCAACATTCATGCTCTTTTTAGAGTCAAGGACTGTGACCTAGAGGGAGATGGCACAAAAAAAATCTGACAAAAGTTGCCTCAGCGAAGACATACTGAAAGTCTAAACCGAAAATCACATTCCATATGACATTAAGGGAAGCAATAACACTACCAAACACAATTACCATATCAAGTTCTGCAAAGGTCACACGATTACTGTGTAGCATCTAAAAAGCACTTCCCATTCGTGTGTTTACTTCCCTAGTGCACACTATTTTGTGAAAACAAAAGGTGGCCGTTAGAGTGACCGGAAAACTTCACACGTTTCAAATATGGTCTCAAAGTTTGAATTCATTTACCTGAGGTTCCTGTGGAAACGGGTCCATGCCATCACAGTGCTTCTGACCCATTATCCTTGAACTGTGCAGTGAGGCCTGCTTATCGATGTGGCTGAACAGCTCCTCCATGCTCCGAATGTCCAGCACCAGGTCCCTCTGGGGCCGCTTGGACGTCCACACGTTCAGTTTGCCCAGGACACGCTGGCTGGGGATGGTGTCCCAGTTCAGCTTTTTCATGGAACGTCGCAGACTGTTGCAGGAGCTAAAAGTAGAGGGAGGAGGAGGAGGAGGAGGTGGTGGTGGTGGTGGTGGTGGAGGTGGTGGTGGAGGTGGTGGCGGTGGAGGAGATGGTGCAGCGCTAACACACATGATGAGAGGAACAGGAGCGGATGATTGGGGATGCGAATCTTCCCGAGCGTTCGGTGAAAAGGGGGAGTATTTCTGAGAGGAGCAGGTCGCAGCTTTTATCACCAGCACTCCCTCCATCTGTACCTCTCAAATTCAAGAGACGATGGGCAGAAGGATCCCAATGTTGGCCACGCGGATCTGAGGAGAGAGAGAGAGAGAGAGAGAGAAATGCAAACTGCAGAGCTTTTGACAACTCGTGTGCTCTTTTATGTTTATAGAGTCATCAGAGATAGTCTGTAAAGCAGCCTAATTACATTTCTAAATATGGCAAACAAACAACAAAATATAAAGGGCATGTTTGTGCAACCGCCGCTTTGCTAACAACCTGCAACAAATTGCCTCCATTTCCCGGTCTACAGCTGAGCTATTTTAAGTACAGAATCCCCTTGTTTCGTTTAATTTCCGCTGTTGCGTCCAGGAAATTTGAATGAAATGACAAGTTGTCAACACAACACAAGAAATGTTAATGTCAATTAATGTTCTTCTCTTTAAATACACAACACCATCTGCATAACAACAGAGATAAATCCTGATTTGAATTAAGCTTGAATTTAACTTCTGCTCACCAGTGCTGTAGCCAACGTATTGGTCATTCATCAAGAGAGATCCCACAGCTTAATATTTCATCTGGCTGCCTGTATTTGAGGAGGGAAGGTGTAGAATTAATCTGACATAGATGTTTGTTGAATACTGTAGATGTGCAATACCACAACTCTGAGCTTTCTGACCAACATCATTCATTTTGAAACGAGTCTCGACAAACACCGTTAGAAAACACGTCCTTTAACGAACCCTTCATTGTGCGCAGTCCAGAGTCACAGGCTGTGAACCTCTTCTTTCTTTTTACTTTTCATTCAATGAAAGCAACCACTCGAATTGATCTTACTCACATGCTTTTCAAACGTAGCTGTGACATGAATCCCCTCTGCGATGGGGCCTCGTGCTCTTGCGAAGTGTTTCGCAGTCCCAGCAGTCACAGGTGCATGAGGCGCCTCAGCCAATCACAGTCAAGCCCGCTTCCGCATCCGCCGGCCACGGCCACGCCCCTCCGAGGACAGGTGAGGAAAAGAGCCATTAAATATACTCTATGCTTATGGATGAAGTACTATCTTCTTATCTCCTTACGCAGGCCTCAATGTTGTTAAAATGTGCATTCTGCGATAACTCACAGAATCAGACACATCCTCCGTCTCAAAAAAACATTAGAGCATCTTAATTTATTTTCAGGTTTAAGTTAAACGTCCGTGTCTTCTACATTCATTATACATAAAGCGAAATATTTCGAGCCCTTCTTGTTTTAATTGTGATATATGTGGCTTAACATTTAGCAGTTAACAGCTAATTGATTATTTTCTGTTGTTTTTTTTCAAGGACCATATTCATCGAAATCAAAATAGTAAAATGCTCGAGAGGTTTTAATTCACGTGCAATGAGTCTAGAATATATTAAATGTTCAGTTTCTTAAATAACTGATGAAAAATCACAATATTCTAATTTTGGAGATGCACTCAATTTACTGGCAAAATGGGAAACCTTACATTTCGATATGAAAAAATACAGACATTACAGCAATCTTTATTAATGATAACTAGAAAATTTTTGTAAGTGTCCAAATGCAGAAGTTTAACTCGCTCTACAATATCAAGAGTCGGAGGCCTGTTGGAATATTAAAGTAAAGCCAGCGGGGAAGACAGTGTTGCTGATAAGAAAATGCCAATTCTAACCACGTGGTGGCGCTATCGTAACATGGCTTTGTGCGTGTGGACTGACACTCTTCCGTCTCTTTGCGCTGTCTTCATGTTAACAGCCTGATTGAATGGATAAAAATGCCATAATCACACTGTATGTTATTGTAGACGTATCTTCACAGCAGACATCCCAAAAGCATGTGTGAATACAGTTATACACATGTACTTTTTAAATAAAAAAAGATGCATCTTTCAGAGTGGCTTACAGAGCAGGTGCTTTCTGGGTTTTTCAGAAATTTTGAAGATTTTAAAACCGCTTCTTTTGGGGAGGCTGGTCAGATTTCTTGGCCCTCAAGCCCTTCTGCAGCCCTGATGGTATGGACACCGGTCAGCCATAACATTAACACCACTGACAGGTGAAATGAAGAACGTTGATCATCTCACAGGTTCTGCTGTGAAGTCCTTGATCCTGACATTCACGTGGATGCCACTTGACACAATCCATCTGCCCAAAACACCCTTGAAGACCAAGCACAGTCAGTGGTGTTACTGTTATGGCTGATTGGTGTTTATTATATTTGATCCAGTTCAGAAAATGTGTTATTTTATCAAAATTCTAATCATATTCAATAGCTGTGTCCTATTTTGAAAATAGAGTCAATTGGAAAATGGGAGACCTTAAAACAACAAAAAAAAAATCATATATATTTATTTTTCCTAAATGCATAAGCTATAAGCTTAACTTATCTTAAGTAAAAATGTCATCTCATTTCAGTTTGGATAATTCTATTTACCACAAATGTTACAAACAGAATTTAAAGATCCAATTCCAGTTTAACAACACAACTGCATTCTGTAAAACAAAACGTGCTTACATCAAATATATATTATGAGATGAGTGTAACGTACATGAAATCATTAACTGCTGGTCGTGAGGTTCAGAAGTCTGATTAACACAGAATATTGTTGATATTAGAGAGTAATGATTGCATGCATGTCATCACAATGTTAAATTAACCCTGGATCCTGAAAAGCAAAAAGCAAACTGGCTGTGATGCATTGCACAAGTAATACAATAACAAACCAAAAACACAACTACAGCATTTGAAAATGTGTACTTTTAATTTTGTTCCCTTGGGGAGGAGTGAACTTTTCAGGTCTCGGTGAGGAATGAAGGAACAGCATCACATCAATCCATGACACGGCTTCATTTATCTTCTTTAAATACTGTCATGTGCAGTCATTCATACAGTACAATACACCAGCTCAGCCTAGAAAACACTGACTCCACACAAATAAAATCTTATTTTTATAAATCTTTCTTTCTCTACAACAAGGCTCCTAGTAACAGTGACTTTAAATGTCTGTCACAAATCAATTTACTGACCGTTTCACGACAAAAATCACCCTATTGCAATTCATCTTAGTGTTAGAAATTTATAAGGGGCAGGTTTAGAAGAGGAGTCACATTTAGTTAATATTGCTGTATGGTGGTCATGCAGACCAGCTGGCCACTGAAACTGCAATTTTACCCACAAGTGAGGCAAAACTCTTGGCAGTGATTTTTTTTTAAGCCCAGAAAATGAACCCACACATGAATTCAGCGCAAAGAAAAAAACGGAATCAGTTTTTGTTATTTTCTTTCTGTCCTTATTAAGAGTGCTGCTTTAAAAGTACACACGTTTTGGACTCTATAATCACAAACATGTTGCCAGTGCATGCATGCTGGCACATAGGAGGGCCATATCTGCATGTATATTTGGGAAAGCTGCCTGCCATGCATAAACAGGGGAGACGAGAAGCTGGAGGACCAAAACCTGACAGAGCTCTCCATTCTGCATGGTACAACATTCATTACACTGGATTATCTTCATCTGACTTCACAGAGTGTTGACATCAGCAAACTCAAACACTTTCTTTGAGTTTTTTGGGGGTGTATCCATTGTAGATTTGTTTATCCTGAGGCATGCTTATACATTATGTGTGCCATATGCAAACGGCTTTAACTGTCACAAATTGGGAGTTTCAGTATGCAATATGTTGGTCCAACATACATATCAAACATAACAAATGCAGTAATGAGCGTTACATGTGTAGTAACTGAACCGTTTGATAAAACCTCTAAATTATCTACAATGATTGTTTACTACCATTGTGCTAAGACTGAAGAATCATTAGTGTCACCTCATATCACTAATTTACAACATTTTATGTCAAAATATTAGAATTAGTTATATAACACAGCTACAGTAATCTTCAGTGTGAAGAAAGATAACCATAGACATAAATATTCTGTTTGAGGAGGGTGGTAAGTTATGATTCAAAGTGTCTAACAAAAAAAAAAATTGCATGTAAACAAAACATCCTTCAATGTAATATAATAAATTCTTTTCACATACAATAAGACAATTGAGTGGATTCAATCAAGTTTGATGGATCTTACCTGATTTACATACCCATTAACGGTTGAGACTACAGTGCTCATTATGTATTAAGCATAATTCTCAATTCTCTTTGGGTAAATTAAATTAGTGAAGACCCGAGCCAGTGTGAATTTGGTAGTGTTCCCCTAAAATGATTGTTGCATATATGAGCAGAAGTCAAAGAATATTCAGTTTACAACTGAAGCTGTTGAATTTCTGATAATTATAGATGAAGCCCTGCGGCACCTACACTCTAAAACACCAGCACATGTTGCCCAAACAGTACACTGGCCTTCACGCTAAAGCAGAGAACATAAAGCTTACTAGAACTGAAAAAAAAAAAAAAAAAGAAGATAGTTAAATTTACCAAAAACTAAAGTAAACACGAGATTTTGTTTTTTTTAGAAACGACAATCATATTTATCTCAAAATAGAAACAGTACTTAAATGGACAAGTACATTGATTGTTAAATCTATGCACATTCCCTTCCAGTGTATATAAAACTTCCCTTGTGTGTAGTTTGAAATCTTTTTCTGACCTTTCTTCCCGCGAGGCCACTTGATCTTAATTACACTCGTTCACGTATAAGGACGCACGCTAAGGAGGGTCTGGAAGAGTTTTTTATGTAGTGTTTGATCTCATTTGAGATTGTTTTAATCGTTTTCTCAATGTTTTCACCCCACAGTGTCTGTGTCACTGTGGGGTGAAAATTGAATTCAGTGGAACGAGCACAATTGAGTACAGTAATGGGAAACATCATGACTAAACACAAGCTCACGCAGCAAAGTGTTGTCAGAGAAGAAGGTTAAAAGCGGGAAGGGAAGAGATGAATGGCTTTATCTGTGAACAAAGAGGGCAAGACTGAAAACGAGGAAGTTGGGAAGAGGCACTGAAAGATCCCAGACTGTTCATGAATCTGGCCACATGGTTTCCTGCTGCAGTCGGTCGATTCAACAATGACTCTTCACAAACTCTCCAATACAGCCACACACTCATCTGCTATCTTTAACCACACAAATATCTCCACGTTTCCTCCTGTAGCAGTCCTCGCAAGTAGGGGGTTTTAACAGGTAACAGGTGGTGGTGGTTGGAGGAGGTCCAGAAGACCCACTCACTGCTCCTCTAACCAAGAAGGCTTATCGGCCCCAGGGGGCTTCAACTTTATGCTGAACTGCTTCAGCGTCTGCTCCAGCTGCTGCTGGTTGCCAGCAAAGTATGCCGAGATGGCATTGTGGAAGAGGAGGAGCTGCTTGTGCATCACCTTCACCTGAGAGGGACAACCAAACCAGATTATAAGGCAAATTAATTCCAACATGGTTTTAGAGTTGTCAATTTTAAAACACCGGACACTAACCTTATTTTCCTCAAGGAACTTGAGTTTAATAGTGACGTCTGAACGGAGGCGCTCATACTTGTCTTTCTGTACTTGATAATTTTGCTGAGCAGCATCTATGCGGGCCATTGCTACAGCATCCCTCGGACCCATACTCAGCTCCTCCAGGTCTGACCGGTAGGCATCAAACTCCAGTCTGCTCACAGAAGAGGAGAAAGAACTTGATGGTAACTGTAACTCTATGTAAGCAGTAGGATCCAACATGAGCATAAGCATGTTTTTATTGTTTTGTTTTCAATGTTATAGGAGAGATTAGTGTCTTAGATAAAAATTAGCAATATATGAATCACAATGTGAAAGTGCTTGGTCACAGTCAATCAAATCTGACCAAACCACACCAACAGAGTCCTGACATATAAGGTTATCCAAGGTTATTAAGTAAATGATTGCCAAAGAAGTTATTTCTCAAAGCCTAACTCTGACTACCATCTTATTTAAAATATTTATTTATCATTACAGGAGAAACTTGAAATCTGAAAACAAGTTTGTGTGCTTTAAGAAAAAAACGGTTATATTTCAAAGATTAAGAATCAAGGTCATTTAAAACATAATAAGATAAGCTCTCACATAGAAGTGTGGGCATCATATTTAACCTTAACTTATAGAGATAAACATATTCCTGAAAATATTAATATGTGTGGTTTTGTTTGGCTTAGAACACGCCAGTGCTACCTGACCAAAACTGTCTTTTAGTGGCAATCAAAACTTCATTTCATCCATTTGTGTGCGAGGGGTCAATTTTTATGCAGTTCACTTGATTTTTAACAGCAGTTTAGTCTCACATTAATGTATAATAATTACAATACAATTAATATCATTTAATGACTCAACGGATGAGTTACAAGGGTTTCCATCCAGTCTTGTCAATGAAAACAATTATAGCATTGCGGGTCCTCACCTAGCGTTTTCATACATCTTGATGGTCATCAATGTGTCCTCCATGGTCTTATTGACCAGCGTGTTGATGCTGGACACAAAGAAGTTAATAGCACCGAGTAGAGTCTCCCCATTCTTACACAGCAACTTCTGAGTCTCTGAATTGTAACCAAATTCATCCTGCAAGGCAAACACAGCAACAAAAATAATGGTATTAATTGTTTTAACAAAGGTGCATAGTAAGGGTGGATGATACACTTTTATCATAAGCCCCATTTTCACCAAGCAGCACAGTTCAGTTCGATAAGGTACGCATGTTTTTGCATTTCTATTGTCAAAACCTGAAAAAAGTACCTTTGAAAAGCGATCCGTACCGTGCCAGTTTCATCACCTTTCACACGGTGTAACTACCGATGCTAAACCATACCATAAAAGGGGGGCTAGACCCACTGTAGTCCGCTGATTGGTCAAAAGAATCGTCACTTCCCATCGACGGTTAGGCCGTCCTTCTCCAAGCAGCATGCAGCTTTTTCTCACAGAGCAGTAGATGTCTACTGTGTGTGATAAAGAGCCATATGCCGACAAGAAACACCGGGAACTGCTGGAAGTCCTCCATTGTTTCCTTTTTTGATGTTACATTTTTTTTTTTTGATGTACTTTTTTTACCTGGTGATCTACCAGCTCACCAGGTAATGGTGCGGTCACCAGTGGAAACACACGGCTGTAATGAGTGTGCCGCTTGCCCTGTAGAGGGCAGTCACTAAGTATATTTATAACAAAATATGTAGAATATCAGTACTTACACTAAAATGTCAACACTACTAAGTATCTAAATACATTGTTTTCAGGTAAAAACTGTAGTTTTGGGGTTTAGTTACTCTTTAGTTCACATGAGTAACATAAAAACCAAAAGATTGAAGTGGTTAGTTTGTGTTGACATTCTTTTTACAGTAGAATTTACAGAAAACGTACTATATCATGATTGTTGTCATGACATGAAATTATCCATACTGTTATATAAGATTTTGTCCATATCGCCCACCGCTAGTGTCAAGTGTAAGATGTTGAGTCTCATTTGCCACCAACCTAAAGCGAATAAATATGATTTGGTGGAACACATGCTGAGGTCTCACCCGTAGCTCTGGGGATTTTTGACTGAGGTCAGCGAACGTATCACCCAGTGCATGCTGAGTCTGCACCATGTTGTAGAAGTGGTTGGTCAGGGCTCTGGCCAATCGCAGCACATTCTCATATTTCCTTTTAGTGTCTCTCAGCACCTCAATCTGGGCCTCCAGCTCCAGATCTACAGTCCGGGAACCCCGCCCGAAACGCTCCGAGATCAGTTGTTTGGTACACTAACACAAAAAGGAAGACACATAGGGAGACAATAGACAATGAGATCCTTTGTGCAATTATATCATAATGCACAACAATACAAAAGGAAGGTGAAATGGTTAGTTGACGTTACAGAACTTAAGATACCTTGTAAGTGTTGATACCCCACTTCTTCATTGTTTCTAGTTTTTCCACGGCCACACCGCGTGTTGTGTCCTCTGCCGTCATTGATGAGCTGCTGCTGCTGTTATGCAGGTTGGAGCCTGAGGCGTGAGATCAGAACACATAGGCACAAAGACACGGTAAATAACAAGAACACGTAAATATTTACCTCCCTTAGAGAAAAAGATTAACCCCAGCAAAGAGTCGACCAAACAGAAAAGTCAATTAAAGTGCATTCACACTGTGCTGCATTCAGTTAAGATGGTTTGTAGAATCTATAAACCCATGTCCATCACCATTAACCAATAAAGTGTTGTAAAACATGCAAAGGAATGAAATAATGTGCTAGTAATAGCAAGAGAATAAAGAAAATCCCACTGGGGGGCAACACTGAGGCAGGCATCCATATCATTTATATTTAGTCAAGATAAACGGTGAACATACTGTACAGTGCAGGGATATTTGGGGTCACTGCTCATGGCAAACTGATTCCTCAATGTGGAGCCTGTTCAAGCATGAAACGTCACTCTCTCTCCCTCCCCAGTACCTTTGTATTGATTTGACTGGCTTGTTTTGTGGCAGAAGAAAGAGGTGCCTGGGGGAACGCTACCTCTCCTGGCCTTCATACGCAGGTCTGTGACAGCGAATGGGTGGTGGAGTTTGGATGAAGGAATGGTACAGGGGGAGTATGAATCAGGGCGGGGTGTGAGATTGGATACATTTCAGGATTTAAAATGATAGGTGGATATTTCGGGATTTAAACAAGAAGTAAGCATTCAGGTAGAACAAGCAGGCAAAAAAACAGAATGATAATGCCAGAGAAAGACAGTGGGGAGAGAAGTGAGGCAAAAAAAAAAGGCAAAAAGAGGAGGAGGAGCATATAGGAGTCAATGGTGAAAAGGAGGAAAAGGACAGAGACAGACAAGATGAAAAGACAACATTTAGTGCGTGAGACTCATTGAACAACGCAGCCAAATGAGTGATGATGACAATAGGGCAGTCTGAAATACAGGAGTACAAAATCGTGTCATAATAAACAAACTGATTGGCCCTTTACTTAATATTACACAAATAATATTATTATGTATAAGTTTTTATCTTACTTGGAGTTTAATGAAAATGTACTGTTGCAGACATGAAGATGTCTTTTTGGAGATCAGTTTAACGAGTTATCCTCACAAAAACTGTTTAAGGTTAAAATCGTATGAGAAACTGCAGCAATTAGAAATAATATGCAAAAGAAATGCTGTAAGAGAAATGTAAGAGAACAAGAGCCGAGGGCAGATTTAAGTGTAAGGCCCTCCTCTCCACTGATAAGGACAAAATCTGAGAAAGATTAGAGACAGACAAAACTGAAAAAGACACACACTCTAAAATGTCTTTCCAAAATGAGATATTCATCATCTGAGAGATACCCTTTAAAACTTGGAATTATATGTATCGTAGTTAAACATTCTTGTTTACCAACACTGTGAATAGTATTTACAGACTGAACATCCTCAAAAATGATTCTATCACATTTTGGAAAAAGGATCTCTATCATTAATAATAATAATGATTAGCTCTAAGGAGCCACCTAATCCTGTAAGTGGGATCCATTTCATAAAGTCTGCATTGTAGCGCACAGCAGGGCCTGAGAAAAAGAATGGGACAAAGATGCAGGAACATTAGTCAAAAAAAAGTACTGAAGAGAGGGTTTTTGTTTCTCCTTGACAGTATGTTCTGAACGACACTTCTGTCACTGGCTGGAAGTTTAACAGTATTTCAATCCCATAATGAATCTCTAATATCACATACTGTATGTGGTGAAACTACAAACACTGTAAGGGAACTCATTACAAGTAAGACTAAGGAATTCTTGAGCAATATTTAACATTTTTTTCTGTATGACTTTTCCTGCTTCACCTTCAGTACCTCCTTTTGAAAAGAAAGAAGGGACCTCTGACACAAAGTGCTGTTGTCTGTCTACTCACAGCCTTATGTAGTGGGAGAGGTTTTAATAGCACTTTTCAAAGGATTTAAAAGTTCCTGCTTGTATATATTTGATATTACAGCCCAGAAATGTGGCTTAAAAACTTCATGACTCTGTAGATGATGCTCTTCCACATGCTAAGGCTCACAAGCTTGTATGTAATGCACAACTACCAATATCAAGCTGAGAAGACTGCTTAAATTCTGCCACAGTGTTTGTGGATTCTTGTGTTTGTCTACATGTAACTAACCAATGGGAACTCAGGAAATCAGTACCGCCACAGTTTTCATGCAGTAAACTTCAGTAAGGCCTGAACAATAGTGGAGATGACAACTGCTGAAGTCGATGCAACTGTTTCCTAAAGCAGCAACATGGAAGTCAAAGCAGGAGCTTCTCAGCCCGATGGCACTGATGGCTGAAGAGGAATATCAAAATTATTAAATCTATTTGAAGATGAGTAATTGTATTTGTTTTACAAAACCTTCAGATTTATAGTGTGAT
>KV751332.1:7650837-7662699 GCA_001698575.1 Mola mola | reverse complement strand
GGTAAGTTTAAACACTGCTTTCTCCCACATCTTTACATAGAATATAGACCACTAAATCACTCAAATACAAGCCTTAGCTCTGGATGAATGAATGACAGCAGAAATTAACCACCGATTATTTGAAAATTAACTGTTGCACAATCTCAAGGAGTCAAATGCTTAATTGCCAACAATTTAAAATGGGACAGTGTAACTTAGCGATGCACCTGAAAAGACCTCTGAAATTAGTGAGACATAAACTTAAGTCTACCTTTGATTGAGCTGGTGGGGATTATACCCTCCGCTGTACCTCCATAGCCCCCAGAGACAATGGAAGTCTCGTTGAGATTGGGACCTGACACCATCACCTGCTGCAGGTCCTGTAACACAGGGAAATTAAAAAAAAAAAAACAATAACAAAGGGAAAGACGGATTGGTTTTGGGAAGGAATGTGAACAGTAGACAAGAGATTAAGATGTGAGTGCTTAAAAGACAATGTAGGTTAGAGGAGTAGTCGCTCGAGGGGGACAAGCATGTCTGTGTTAGGAAAGTTAGTCAGGGCAGTCTAAATTCAACCACTTATCTGGAAGCTAACAGAAAACTATGGAGTGTGTGATAGAAAAAACACACCACCACAGAGCCTAGTCAATGATCAACCTAACTAATGGCTTGAACTGGATCTCCTGCCACATAAAGGAGTGAACAACAGGACTACAATACAACAGCTGTGATAGTTAAACTCCGAGCAGTGACTCAAAGGATCTATGACGCAGGAAATGCTCGGGCAAACCGCCTCTCCTTCCAAAATATTCACAGGCTTCAGTGAAGCTTTGGATCACAGGGGGGTCTGAATTACAAGCCATATGATCCATCTTATGCGTTTTCCTTAACATGACTTGCCTGACTGATTTCTTTACCTTCCTGCTCAAAAATCAGCTTAAAAAAATAAAAATAAAATAAAATAAAAAATGTGAGGCATTTATGGGGAGAGGAAAATCTGGCCAGAACAGGTTTCTCTCTTAGGCAAACCATATGCAAATACTGGTTTCTATAACAAACAGATTCAAATTTAACTCCCGTCTGTGCCAGGAGCCAGCGTCTTATTTCATTTGCTACAAATGCTGCACAGTTTCTGATGTAATGGGAAAGGCCCATCATCCAAAGTAAATATAAACAGGAGGCATAAAAGACACCTCCTGAAACTTCAGTAAGCCTGTGATAAGGGGAATTGAAGACCCGGGAGGGAGGTGGCCATTTCCTTTTTGTAAGCAAACATTTGCTATCAAAATAAGACTCATGTGATTTGTGGTATAGTATTCTTTTATTTCTGCATGAAACAAACTCTGTCTATGACATCAGTCTGGGTCTGTTTGTAGTCATGGTCAGCACAAAAATTCCCTTTCTGAGGACATCAAACACAGAACGAGTGCAGCCAAGTCTCACCAATGTGGAAACAGTAGTATGACATGATGAAGTGTGTTTAGTCTACCAATACCCCCAAAATTAAGGAATCGCAAGCCACCCAAGTGCCCACAAAATCTTGCCAAACATAGCTCAAGACATGCAAGTTGATTGTGAATCAAACAATTATACCAATTTTTTTTTTTTTTTTTTTTTTTAAACACACAATTTCAGGAATATTTCTCAATACACGACTGAGAGATTCCTTCTATCTAGAGTTAGTAGGAGCTAAGCTAACAAGCAGCACAATTTAAGCTGCACAGTGGTTTGCCATAAAAATTATATATCTGACATTTTGTGTGATCAACCAACTTAGTGAGGCAAAGTAATTTAATGTCGCAAAAAGTCAAACCACTGAGCAGCACTACACACCAACATAAACACACACAAACGCACACATAAATGGCCTGCTCACCCTGGTGCCTCTGGAGCTCCCTAACTTGTCATCTAAGCTCCACTGCAGTTTTGCAGCCTGCACATGGAGGAGATGGACGAGGGAAGGAACCGACAAACACAATTACAACAAAAAAAAAGGAGACAGAAGAAGAAAAAAAAAAAATCCATGACAGACATCATGACAAGAATAAAGTAAAAGAAATCAAAAATCATTTTAATGTCCATGGACAGCAGGGGTGTAGGACGCAGAGCAGCGATGACTGACACCACAGTAGGTCCATGTTTTTATTGCCTCATTGAATCAACCGGGTGAAATTGTGTTCACTTTGCACCTATATAATATGCTACCCCATCTTTGCCATGGTAATTTTTCTAATACAATACTGACTCTTGACAGCTATATGGCAAACCAGAAGATTGTGAATCCTTAGGAGACATTTGCAGACATAAGAGTGACATTACCAGTAGTGAAATAAGTAAGAGGAGGAATTGCAAACGCACACAAAGTGAGCTAAAGACAATCCGACAGTCTTAAAGATGGCTATTTCAACCATACAGACGCCAAACCAACAACCAAGTAACATGTTGAAAAGGAAGGACAAAGCCTGTTTCCTCATTCGTTCTCTCTCCTCTTTTAAAAGATCTGCCTCATGGTGCAGAATCTGTTCAGTGTGGGAGAAAATCGGTACAGACGTCGATTCCTCTAAATTAACAGCACAAGAATCACCTCTGAAAACCTGCACGTAACAGTGTGAGCATCTTAAAATGCTGTTGATTGTCTAAGCAGACACCAGTGAGCCACTGTGATGTATCTGATGCATTTGCCAGGATGCTTCTGGCAGTCAGTGCGTTCTCTGTCACTGCCAAGCTGCCAGTCACCATCACTATTCCCCAGTTTGGAGAAGCAGCAGGAGTGCTTGTGTGTAGGAGGCTAAGCAATGTTATGCAGCAAAACCCAAACTACCTAAAAAAGAAATAACAAATGTGCCATTCGCAATGGAAAACTGAAGCCCTTATGCTGCTCTCTAAAAGTCACCAGAGTCCTTCATCATAAACCATAATCAAATTTGACAAAATATCAACTATAGCAGGGCAGAGTTGTGCAGAGCCAAGGGTGTTTTCAAGGTATACTACTGAATAGTTTGTAAAATACAAGTTAATTAGGTTAATACACAATTACTCCATTATTTTTTATTCTTACTCACTCATGTGTTATTCTTGGTTATATAACAGCCGTCTGTATAAATTATCAAGGTAATTAGCCAGCTACAGTTTGTCAGCAATTTAGCGTACCGAAAAGTTAGTCCTTGGGCAATTCTTCCGCAGCTCAGGTAATCGCAGTACTGTGAAGGTTTGACGATACTGAGCGCTAAATAAACGCCACGTCGTTTCAAGTCGGTGGGTGAAAATGCTGTAAAAGTAGCAGACAGGGTCCCTGTAATTGACTCTCCTGAAACAACCGTAATGTCACGTTATTTGCACCTTTGTTGAAATTGTGGCGACGTTAATTGACTTGAAAGCGATAGTGTTGAGCTAATTACAGTCACCTCTGTCGTACATTCTCTGGTAGGCCCTCACAGTTTCTGGTGTAAATCCTAATGCGAGTTGTAAGTTGTACTTTGCAAATTACTGAGCATATCTGCAACGTTTTAGTGTCATTTATCCCCATAGATTTACCCGTTTCCCTCCTCTTCTGTTTCGGCAGTTTGAGGGTTAGTTTCAGAGCACCTTCATGGTGCATTCAGGTGCACTTAAATTAGTCTGAAATCTGGCGTCGTATGGCAAAGGATAAGTGCAATAATAAATTTTTGAATATTGGTCAGTATCGTTCATCAGAAACTTTTTTTACGCACTGATATCGGTATCGGCCCCAAAATTTCATATAAGTCAGGCTCTCACAAAAACTAACCAAAAAATTTGGTTAAATTGGCAACTTGCATGTTTGGCGAGGTAAAATTAAGGAAAAAATTACTTGCCACTAATGTTGTCAATGGCAGCACGCTGCTTATCTTACACTGATACTCTTGCTGCTCCTTCAAACAGGGTCTGTGCTGACTGTAATCTATTGCTGGTAATGTACTACTGACTATGAAAAAAATCACATGCAAACACCTAAAAAATAAACTGGCCTTCATCTTTATATGCATTAGCAACACAGACTACTGCAGCTTTAACCCAAAGTGCTGCACAGTAGATATCAATCTAACTTCGGAGGGCTATCACCCAAGGACAAAGCACAGCCAGTTTCAGATTAATTTCAAGTTGCCATGACAACTGGTTGATATCCAGCACTAAACAGTGCCGCCAAACACTCCTTATACATGAACACATTACACTGAGGTAACCGCACCAAACAGTTGAATATTTGCTTCACTGTGCAAGTTTGATGAGAAGGTAGGGTTTTCCTTTACCACTTGAGTGGAGCCACCCAGTTTGGTGAGCAAATAAGATGTTTAACTGCCAATGCTTTATCCAGGACTTTCAGTCTGTTTGCCCAACAAGGGTGTGCCTGAAAACACAGGAAAATTAACAACCTGTTCCACATAACTATGGGACTCTCATGTTAATTTCCTCTAACTGAATCTGACTGGAAAACCAAATGATAGCGCTCAGCTCACTGTGCTGGAGAATAGTGTCTGCTCTTTTCAAATGAGGCCCCCCAAGCGCCTCTGCAAATAAACAATGTCATCCTGGAGAACAACAACTGCATCTGAAAGTTTACAACTTAAGTTAAACACATAGTATTAATCCTCACCGAATACGAGGAATTGTCTTGCAATCATGAACATGAAACAACATGAGCTGTTAATGGGAGGAACTGGTTTCCAGGGAGAAAGATGGTCTCCAACACCTGATTTCTCAGCGGGATCTCTTTTAGCAGTTAGAGCGACTGCTGAGTTTGCACACTACTGTATGACGACTCATGAACACAATGTCAACCTCAACCACTGAAGACACGTACTTAGCAATTAACAGTTACCACATAATTACATCAGCCAGTAAAAATAATAACCATTAAAAATGACATTAAAACCAAATGCGAGAAACTAATATGTAAAAAATATGCACTACAACTATAAATACATTTTTCAGTCATAAAACAGCTATAACGGGCTACTAATGCAGTATAATATGTTTTGTTTTATCATGAACAACTAAGTTAATAATAAACAACTCTGTTATCAACGTGCTTTGGTATATGATTTGTAATTGTATGTAAATGATCTTCTATCAGCTTGGGATTGCACGTGGGTAAAACGCTAAGAGTTTCCGGATTTGTTTCCATGTGTAGCCGTTCTTTAGTGCAGGGTGTTACGCCATAGTAAATTATCGGTCGACACAGTGGACGTGACCCACCTGTTCAAGACTGTCGTCCTCTGGTAGTGTCCCTGTGTCTCCGTTACTGTTGATTGGAATCTCCATCGTGGCAGCTTTACTCATCATGCTGTCTGTCATAATGCACTGAAAGGAGAAAGGATAGAGAATGATCAAGTTCAGCCTGGTGTGTCAAGCAAAAAGGCATAGAAATGGAAATCCAGCAAGGCCTAAATGCTGCTTTGAAGGGGAGCGACCAAAGAGGGTTGTCAAAAGGGTCAAATCATTAGGCAGATGGGAAAATAATTGCCAAAAACAAGCGTGGAGGTGTATTTCAAAGAGCAAGGCTACAGCACAGCACAAAGAAAAAGAACAAAAAAATGAAACACACCTCTGAAAGCTCTATGGACAAAAGCCGCCACAACAATGAGTTGCTTTGTTGAAGTGGCCACTCTACTCTACACCCTTATTACAGAGCCATATTTTAACCACTTTTTCTCCAATCTCCAAAAACACACAGTGTCCAAATTAACAATTTTCTACGTCTTCTAATTGGTCTGATTTGGCCTATCCATATCCAAGTTGTACAACCCCATCTAAGTATCAACAGTCACAAAAACAAAACAAGGAAAAGAAACAGAAGCAGCGATGTCATTCCCATTTTTTGACACTGATGGGAAATAATGAATTCACCCCCGCAAACATGAGGACTGTGTGTGTGTACTGTGCGTGAGAGAAAAGGCCAAAGATAAGAGGGGAAAATAAGGCCAATCTGAAGACTGTCAATATTAAAAGCTCTGGAGTGAAGAGCAACACACCGTGTTTTTAACAACTTTAAACTTTGGTTAATCGCATGTACCATAGCGCTGCATACAGAAAATACAAAAATACAAAATTCGATAATACAGCGATTCATGTACTCGTGGGTATTCTGTAGCTTTATGTGCTTTAGTCCAATAAATAAAGACTACCACATATTATGATTTAATTGAATGTGTTATATTACTTATTCAGTTGCTTAAAAAAAAAAAAAAAAAAAATTCACTGAAAAGCAGCAAACCTGATGGCATTTACAGGTGACTCAGTCGGTTAGTCAATCGAAAAGGATATTAATTGATAACTATTTTAATACTCGCATAATGTTGGTCACAGCTTCTTTAATGTCAGAATTTGCTTTTGTTTGCCATTCCTGGCATTAAATGAAGTGTCTTTGGGTTTTTAACTATTGGCTGGACTAAAGAAGCAACCTGAAGACGTCGTTAAGGCTCTGAAAAAAAATGTGATATTTTCTGGCAATTTAAAGAATAAATGATTAATCGTGAAAAAAAAAATCGGCATATTAATCAATGACTAAAATAATTTCTAATTGCAGCTCTAAACTCATGTAAGGTATGTAAACTATGTCTAAATGTGAATTAGATTTAAAAAAGAGGTGTCCTTGTGAGATTTGCCGCCACATGGCTGATGGACTGGAGCATAAATCGGTGGCATGAAGCTTCATAGCAGTCAAGAGATGTTGTTTAAAGGTATGACTCAAAGTTGACACTGACCTATCTGAAAGTTTGCATTGCCCAAACTCAGGAGTGACACGTTGCATTTACTAAACCTGACTGTGGAAACATTATGGCAGCTTAATGCGCCTGTGTCCGAGCTTAGAGTGGAAAAAAAAATACTGGCTTGACAAAGCATCTTCTGATTTATTAACTTATTAATCACTTGAAGTCTTGTATAATAAAAATTAAGAGAACGGCCTTCTAACTGAACAGCATTTTTTTTTTACAATTACAGCACAAAACTATCAGCCTTTTATCTGTGACTAGAGCTTCATAGTCTGAGTTTTGTATAACATTTACATGCCATCATCTAGCTGCACTATCTATTCTTCCATAGTGGCCTCATTCCATCCTGATTTTCAATATGAATGGGCAACAGGGTGAGCTTGGACAGCTTAAATATTAGTTATATCAATATTAGTAAAAACAAGTTAAAATAGCAATTAGGCAGCAGAAAGTTACAAAGAAAAAAGAAACAAGGACAATCATACGTAAGGTAAGATAACTAGAGTAAAAGTTGACTTAATAGTGAGACACTGGAATGTTGGGCTCAACCCCCGCTGCATACTTAAAATAAAACTGGGAACCGTAACAGGTGCACCAGCACAGGTGCACAGTCTCCAGCAGGTCACACGGCACTGAGTGGAAGCCCGCTGTTGGTACCATCTGCTCTACAGCAGGTTTATTTAGGGCCAAAAAGTTGCATGTTATAATCGCTATTTGTTAAAGATGTGGAAAACGTTGCTGGGATTCAATCTGCTCTCTAGAGAAAGGCCCGTCCCTCGTTCAAACACGCAGCTGTTCGAGGGGAGCTGGTTAATACTGTATAGCTGTCGAAACCAGAGTGAGTTCGTTGTACGAGACCGGGTTATTCACGTACGCCTCCAAAGGAGAGGGGAAGTATTATGAAACGGTCTGACTTACGGTGTGCTCGGTCCCGTCGTAAAAGCAGCGCGGATCGCGGAGCTAGCGAGGAGGCTAATACCAGGCTAACAGGAGCGCGTCCCAGTTCATGAGCGGCTCCGGGGAGACCGCTTGGCTCTTTCGTCAGGTCGAGGACCAAACTGCCCGTGGGAACCAACGTGACGCTCTTGTTTAAAAATATTTCAATGACATGGTCGGGTCAGGTGTTGTCCGAACTGCGTTAGCCCCCGGGAGTCTTCGTAAACAAGCTCCTTTCTCCCTCTCAATGCAGCCTGCGCGAACGCGTTACGGAACTGACGACACGGTGGAAGACAGACGCGCTCCGAGCCAAAGACCGTCTATCAACAAGACGATGGATCACTCGTGAGGAAGGCAAAACAGCCGTGCCAGTCGTCACTATTGCAAAGCATCTTTTCCGTAAAAAGCCCGTTTATGATCTTACATATAAATCATTCTAAAAGTATATATCACGACAGTCTGGGACGAAAATATGTTTTTTTCAGTCGTACACCTCTATATTTACGATGTGTCGGAAAAAACATGTTTACGACTAAACCCGCAAAATATCGTTTGTATCTATAGAAATGTTTTGTTTATAGTCCCTGTAAATATTTACTGTGATGAATTATATGTTTGCGTTCCACCTTTAGTTGAAGACGAGTCAAACCTGAGCGCATGTCCTCATCGCTCTTGTAATGTGTACCAGGAAAACGGAATAGGAGTGAGAGTCAGTAAGTATTCCTCCCTTCGGCTGCAGTCCATCTTTGAGAGCGACCTGCTGGTAATGCGTGCAGGTTTCTGGCGTCTGACAGCTGCTAGTGGCTGCACCTACAGGAGCTCCGTTGATCTAGACTTGTACATTTTCTTTAAATTGTGCTCAACAAATTGACAGGAAAAAGACTGATCGCTCTGAATATTAAAATTGGAGGGGGGGGCTGGCTCAATTGAAGAAAGTGCGCCCCCCTCTGGCTTCATCTGTAAATTCAGTTTGTTCATGTACTTGGTGTAGGACGCTGTGTTGGTCCTTCCTGCGTGTTACACCAGCAAGGAGCATATTGTCTCCTCTCCAGAGACAAAGTACGATCAGATGCGTGAAGGTAAGAATGGTTAACCTATTGTACGCAAATAAAAACATGTATACGCCCAATTCAGCCCATAAAGAGTCAGCTGCCAATTAACATACAGTCTGAGGTAAGAGGGAGTGCAGAGGGACTATAAAGGAAAATTGAATTTAAATTTTGCTTTTCTGCACTTCTTTTTCTTTGTTTCCACAGCGAGTTTAAAGTGACTCTTTGTTTCAATAACTTGAGATTTGGCCTTCCTTATTCGGCTTTTAACTTCCAAACGTCAGACTGTGGCAGAAACATAGCATACTTACAATGCTGCCCTCTGTCGGTACACTTTCGCACATCTACCGTCTTAAGGCCTTTTCTTTAGCGTTTCAAGAACATGTTGACATGAATAATAAATAGATATAAATCTTAGTTACAGAGAAGAGTATTGTCTGAATTAAATGATGGTGAAAGTCAATCCATAAAAACACTTCGCACACGTTTGACCCCGTGAAAAATGGCTTAGAAATAGTTACACAGAAGATTTATGAGATCTAATCAGTGATCACAGAAGAAGGGCTACAGTGGAGCGTGTCCAATGTTATCAATATATTTACATATTTCATGCAAAGAAACATCATTGCAGTTGGTTTCATTATTTAGGTGATGAAAGAAACACAAAGGCCGGGCACAACAGAGGCCAATTAATCATAAAGTTCTTTACTCTTTACACTCCTGTATGAATAAACCACTGACAATGTTGACTGTGCTGGACGAGGTCCTACAAACACTGACGGGCTGAGAAACAACTTTTGCGGTCAATCGAAGGAAGGAGGTGGGAAGTGAAAGCAAGGCAAGAAGCTTTATTAATGAATACACTGGATGCTGAAAGAAGTGTGGAGCCAAAGGAAACTCTTGTGGTACTGGAGTGGGTGCGAAATGCCACACGGGAATGCTTTGTTCACTGTGCTTGGCTATATTATACGCATTAGTATATTGTGATGTATTTTCCAGCTGTCTGTCAGTGTGTTTTGGTGCCAGTCGGCATCACCGCCTGCTCCAGTGAACAAGGTGTTATGTTTTCGTACATTTTTTTTCTTCTTTTCTTTCCCGATATGTATAAAAACAACTAAAATGTTTTACAGCTTGTGAACATGTTTAAAACATAACCACATGGAGCATAATTATGCACAGCTGCCGCTACTGCAGTTGTGTGTACACTGCTGTCCAGCAGATTATGGCCATCACAGCAGAGCCTTATTATTTTATCGGTCTTTATTTTATTTCAAATTATTGGTTTGAATTCAGCATTATTATTATTGTTATTACCATTATTATTACTTTCAGTGTAAGCTTAGTTGATTTGATTACAGTATCAGGGGGATTGGGTTCAAGATTTGAGGGTAGGTACAAGACATCCCAATCTCAGTACTTTGTAATGACAAATTTCACCAAGTTTAAATAATTGAAATATTGTTCAGTCTATGTTTTTCATTTCAATAAATGTATTTTTTTATTTCCCGATAACTGACTACAGGCAGACACGCTTACATGAACCTCCATGTGTTTGAGTAGGGATACAATAATACTTTTGATAGCACAGGCTAATAATAGGCATCCATCCTCTTGAGAGTTTGGACTTTATTTTATTTTGTTTTATGTTAAATGAAACCGTTACAGCTGGTGTGTTATATTAGTTAACCTGTAATTTATCACCTCAGTGGATATGTGAGTTAGAGCAGCTGCATTTTTAATTTCTCCCCAGAGTGGTGAAATGAAATATGTTTAGTTTGAAAGCGCTTGAAAGTACCGACAACTCAAATGCACATCAACTTGAAATCAAAAACCATACGGTCACAGTTGCCTTTTACGCTACAGACTCACTTATATGTGCTTATGTATTTATGCACCTGTGGAGGAATCTTATTCAATATTTTTTGCAATAAATACATGAATTAAATTTGCCATAAAATAAATAGTACAGAGTTTCCTCTTGTTACAAACATTGTGCACAAAGCACCATCTGACCAGGCGGTACAGTTAAAGAATGTGTGTGACCACTTAGTGCACTGGAAAATGAAGAGTTAGCAGAAACACATAGGAGGTGAGCGCCATATTTGTCCGTTAAATGTCTTAGTTGTAGAAAGTGGTGGAGAAAGTTTCTGATGTCTGACTTAGTCAGTGACCACAAGATGCGTGAGCTTGGCCGAAGAGCAACACATTACTGGAATCGGGATGTTATTATCCTTACTCAGTCATTAGAGCTCGGAGTCACCTGTTGAGTCATATGAGGGCTCACGCACAATTAGGCAAAAGCCTCATGCAGACAGTTCCTTCACTAGTCCTGAAGATAAGTCAGACATCATTTCACATTTTTGCCCCTTTCACACAATCACATAAAACCTACATGAAACAGTTTTGGTCCATTCTATACCTCATGTGTCCTCTTGATGGCACCAAATCACAGACATAAGCACAGCCAAATAAGAACCCCAGTTCCAATATACAGTACATAAAAGCAAAGATCTGACTTCCTGTAAGCCTCTGCAGATAGGCTGACAAATAGCTTCAGCTCTCATCATCAAAGAGACAATTCAGTTCAAAGCGAAGCAGCCTGAGAATCATCTCTGTGAGGAAAGATGTTGTGGCAAAATGATGATGACTTCAGCAGCTTTTGCAACAGTCTTCGTGATCTGTTGGTTCTGTTTAACACTGAACAAACTGTGTGCACCCCAAAGATGCTGCGTTCATGTCAACAAATTCATGCCCACTAAGAAGCTGTGCTCATTTATAGTTTAAAGTCATATCACTGTTTAAATATTTTGACTGACCACGAAGCTACCGAAGGCAGAATGTTCCAATCTTCAATAGCAAGCAAAAAACGTCCAAAAAAAGTCCTTCTCATCTGTTCTGCATCAGGAGCAACAAAAACATCTGCCTCTGCCCTGAGGTTTGCGGGGCCCTCTCTGACTGTGAGCGAGTCATTCTGGAGACACCCAGGGTAAATATTACAGGTCGTTGCCATTGAAGGTTTTTCTTTTTCCTTGCAGGATGTCGTGCCACTGTTTTTGTAAAGCGTGTGCGGATTTGAGCTATAGCATTAGCGCAAGAGCTTGCAGGGCCCAGTAGTGTAAATCCTTTCTGTCCGTTTTGCATCCATCAGTGGTTGGTGCTGTATGGAG
>KV751332.1:7640464-7650716 GCA_001698575.1 Mola mola | reverse complement strand
AACTGAAGCAGTAGCTCAGTTCCAATGGCTTAACTTAGGAATCTGTACGATAACCAAACTCCATTGCCCCACCAAACCAACAGACATCATCCTGAAATTACAAAATAACTTTTACATACTAGCATTTTAGTGTGTGAACTGGCCCATCAGACTATTTCCAGCTTGAAATAACAAAAGTTTACATACTATACATCTGATCAGTCCTGACTGTGGGCAACTTTCTAGTATAGAGCCTCAGTATACAAGAGCACCCTCAAACCGAAGGCTTTAAGGTCATCCAGAAATCAAAATTCATTTTTTGCCAACTTCTATTCGTCGGTCTTTTAGTATTGTTTTGTTCAGACTATGGAGTTTGGACAAGCTATACAATGCAATGTCACTGGGTAAGCAGAAACATCGGAAATAAATCACTTTTTGTCGCCGCCACCAACGTTAAAATGTGATTGCAAGTGTTCGGTAAGATGCGGTAGATACCTACAGTGAAATATTAATGTGTTTTTGTGTGTTTTTGATTGGATAACTGTAAAGCCTGCGTTTTTCCAACTGTTCTCTACCTCCTGCCGCTGACGGTGCGCCTCAGACACAGTCAGTAAGTTGCAGAGGGGTTGCTGTTTTCCAGACAAATGAATTCATTTAGATTTATTCCAAAGGCTTCATTCCATGCTGTGGTAATCTGCTGAATAAACATTACTTTGGAATAAATTTACATGCTTGTTCACCGTGTCTACTCCGTTACCAGACATTAGCAATAACAATTTGAGTGGTTTAGTGGTGATAAAAAGTGTTTTATTTCCAACATGTCCACTTACCCAGTGCCATTGCATTGTATAGCCATTTTGATACAAGTGGTCCTTGTGTCCAAATTCAATACTACTGGAGTTATTTTGAAAATAGATGTATTTTGCGAAAGTTTAGAACCTAAACGAGGGGGTTAGGTTAAAAAAATCTTCTTGAAGCTGAAAAGTTAAGGTCAATAAAGAGTTATTTCACAAGTCTTATTAAGTTCAAATAATTACTTCATTTCTAACAGTGTGGGTTTAAAATTCCCCATCTTCGGATGCTCGAGGAATGTAATGCTGCTTGGCTGTGAAGCTCCAGTTTTCTTGAACAAAAAGCTTTCGCACGACTTTTTCATCAGTATGGGGGTGAGTAGGTAATGAATTCTAATTTTCAGGTTGTTCGTTTGGCCTCAATTCACGGTCCGTTATTAAAGCTGATGAATTTGAAAGATATCAATATTCAGGCATGTTGAACGTGACGTTGTTTTAGGTGGTGTTCAATAAAGCTTTCGATATTTCCATGTGTGCCAAAGTTTTATTAATGCTTCCTGAGTTTATTTTGTTTCCAAAATCAGCTACCTGTGCTTGGCAGAACACACCGGAGCTTGTTAACCCCCCCCCACCACCACCACTTCAACCTAATTGCACTCTCACACACACAAACGCACGACCGAGCCAGCTGTGATCAGAACTGTTTGCATGACTTGCCAAGATTGGTGTTTCACAGCTGTATTTATTCCTGAATCTGCCGCTTCATGGTGCACTCACGGTCACGCAGCACATCTAAACACTGCCTGTACCCTTTCACCTCAGCCCTGCCACACACACTCAGGAGTAAGAGGTCTGCCCACACACAGTAAGTAGGGCACGGCCCACATCAAAGCAAATGCACTAATCCCGGCAGGAAACGTGGAGATCCATAGGCCCAGTCATGAAAGGAGAGGGAAAATGTATACAGAATCCAAATAAATAAGAGCTATCACGTAAGTGTTTACACCAGCTGCAGTTAATCAGCAGCTAATAAGAGTCAAGAGTCTTCTCTTAAAGTTTGTTTTTCCTGAGGTGTCATCTTAAGTGACTGTCAAAGTGATTTGCCTTCAAAAAGACTTGTCCAGTGGTCATACTTATGGGATTAGTGAGTCCGTGTTGGCATCATCCCCGTTGAAGGTAAAGGCAAAATCAGGATATAGATATAGCCTCTATGCAATTAAATTCTATTTGAGATTAAAAGAAAGTATTCCCATCTGTTCTTCTCATGAGCATAAAAAAAGATCATCCAGACATCGAAAAAAACAAAGTCAAAATGTGACTTTTGAAAGCGCAGACGGGTATGTTTTTTGCAAACGTTCCAAAGTAATTTATGTGCAGATTTAAGATTAACGAGGCGATCAACAAAGTCAGTTCACCAGGATCACTAAAAAACGAAATAAATAAATGTGGTGGTTCCGTCCAAACCAATATTTCAATACAATGTTTAAGATGTTAGAGGACCTCCCAACATTTTGTGTATGCCGAGGAGTCCTTTCTTCAAACCAAGCCACCTCTTTGATGTTTTTTGTAGTCTTTGAAAATGTTCTGTAGTGAACCTATAATCTTGGCCTCTGGACCGAAGCCCCCGAAAAGTAACATCAGCACCTCCGGGAGCTGTGAGCGCTGCGGCATCATGATGGGTTTGCTGTATCAAACAAGCTGCCACAGAAAGGATTGCTGGGTTTGTGAGTCAACAGTCTACCAACAAGAATAAAAGAGGATTTTTGACGGATATTTCATGCTATTATTTGCCTTAAAATATGTTCTAAGCATGGACCTGAGTTATGAAACATACCGTACATAACAATAACGAGTTAAACATGCTATATAGGTCAGTATCAATTACAGTACTAACAAGCTCTGTTCTAATGTGTTCCCTTCACATGCACACAGACAATAAATGTTTTGGCTTTATCTGTGTCTGCGCTCCAAGGTGACATTTATAATATTCCGCCATATGAGATCCCTGAGACTGTATGTTACAATGGTCAGCTGGAACTGTTGGAAAATGCTCCTGGGGATGGTTGAATAAAAGTTAAGAGACAAAATAGATGAGCAGTGGTGGACATAATAACTCGAGGTATAGGAACCTAAAGTTCTCTGTCTGTTTTTATCTTTCTTGGAGGCAACCCAGCAGGAAAATACATGACCTCCACAACAGTAGGAGTAGCCCTGTGATCCACTGTCATCAAAATGATTTATTAAAACTTTAGGGGATAGTTTGGCAAGGACAATGAGTGGCGACTAAACTTAAAACACAACATGAACTGCTCTGCGAGCAGCTAAAAGATATATAATCCTTCGTTTGATGTTGCCACATTGCACAGCATTGCATTAAGAATTGTGCCCCTGATGCCAAAAATGTTCCTGTTCAGTAGGCAACGGCACAATACAAGCCTGGGTTTTTTTTTAAAAGGTAATGTCCAAATGTCGAACGAACCACTGGCAGGCCCACTGTGATTACAGGCAAAGACTGCAGATAGTACACTTAAATAATGTCAAAGAATTCCACTTGCCCTCAGGCAGCTAAGTGAACCACTTATTACTGTATCTGCTGATTTAATCTTTCCCTTATTTATTAAGTCTTAAGAAAAAAAGAGCAAACCTGAGAACAGCTGCATGGCTTCCCCCCCCCACCCCCCCCACCCCCCCCCCCCCCAGCCATAACAGCAGTGCAGGCAGGCCAGATGCGTGGGACACGGAGGTGCAGAGAGATCCTATCCAGCCTCCCCAGAGATTCCCAGGTCCATTTGGTCCACGTGTTTCAGACCGCTCTGTCTACCCCGGTGCCAGGAAGGGAGATGTACTGCTGTCAGTGGTCATGCTCAGTGGCACAACTGACGCAGAGAGTTATTCTTGACATTTCTGTTTTTGTTAGGTGTGTTTTTGCAGTGTCTTCTTTTATTATCCTTTTTTTTTTTTTTTTTGGCCTATTGTTACTTTTGCTCTGCTGCGTTTCTTTCATTCTTTCCTCACAATACACACACACACACGCTGACATTCCTTTGGAGTATATGCTGCTCCAGAGACATATCGGTCAACCTCGGCAATGACATTATCCCCGAAATATGCAATTCACATTCACATGCACGCATGCACAACACGAGAGATGGATGAAGCGTATGTCAAGGTATGCAGTTAGCTGTACAATCACATTATGCTTTCATGCAACACTAATCAAGCTATTCAGCACTAAATGGCGATAAGTTTGTTTTCCACAAAAACACAAAGTACCATCTCCTGACCTCTTGACGAGTGCATTAAATGTAAACAGGTTTCATGGGATTTTATAAAAATGAAGGCAGTGTCCTCCCTTGATGTCAGAGTAGTTGAAATTCCTTTGATATTTACTTTAACGATTGTATTTTTCTTTGTGTGCCGGGGCACATCTGTAGGAGCTTGTGCAATCGGTCAGCAGGCAGAATTGGTCCTACTCCTGAAATGTGCAGAGAGAAAGATTGATGCTTTCAGTCCCTTTTAGCCATTAAAAGGGTGACCAAACATCCCTTTGGAACCCTTTTTTAAATCAACAAGACCGTTTCCCCCCTGGAAAAAAGTCCCCTGTACATCCTTCTTCCTCCTCTTCTGTCCTCAGCTTTTCCTTTAGCTGTTACACCTTGGACATGATAAAGTAAAAGCCAGTTGTTGACCTCTGCCTTTTACCTGCTGTTGAAGTGATTGCAAAGAGAGAATATGACAGTACTGACATCTGTCTACAGACACAGGATGTTGTGTTAATGGTTCTGAAATCACCCAGTCCGGACAATTAACAACAAACCAGAAGCAAGTTCAATCAGTATCACTTTTCTGGCCAACAACTGCACCATATAGAAATGGAGAAAGTTCATTGAGCAGGTCAGCAGGACCTTAAATGCAAGCTCGCCTGGAAGTGAAATCCTCAGGAGGTCATTTATAGAGAGCTTGTGAAGATTTAGGTTTGCTGGGGCCACAGTCGCCCAAATAGCTGCTTCATAACCCCTCTATTGTGCTTAACACGCCTCATCAAAATGAACTTACCTGTCAAATCTGTTAGAATAGGAGGCCAACAGTGCACAGGGTTCAGCAAAGCTTCCAAGTGAATGAAAAATCGTTGCATTTTTTTCAAACATTGCAGCATGATTTGACATGTTTGGACTGAGACACTGTAAAATTAGAAAGTTATATCACACAGAGTTGATATCGTGCATGTTGATACTTAACTGGTGAAATATGGCCAACGTGAGAAAAATAACCAGCCCCATGAATATCTTTTATTTATTACATATACACAAACTCACTTACTGTGACTCTTTATTACACTCTCGTAAAAAAAGTGTAAAATCAGATTATTCTCCACTAACATAAATAATAAACACAATAAACTCGTTAAAAACAGCTCACAAACATAAGCTCACTTTGTTTTCCCAAACTATCAACGCCAACCATCCCAACGACAATCACCTAACCCCTAACCTTTTACTTAACCTGAACAAAAACATAATCCTGTTTCTAAGATTAGCCCTCGAGCCTCGTCTTAACCCTGTAACTTCCCTTTGAAGTGAAAATGTCAAATAGAAATGTCTCACCGTTTCGAAACGATCCTCATTCTCATGGTCGAAAACCAGGGCCGCTCATAAAGGAAAATCTTGATGGGGTTCGGCTGCTTGGGGGGGGGGGGTTTGAGACCAGCGATAATCATATTTATTGTAATATCAGCGATGAAAATCAATTTTTTTTAATCTGAAATACAATTTTTCAATAAAGTTAGGGTTAGTAATGTTTTCCAGAGGCACTTTTTGTAACATTGGTAGAAAATTTCTTAACATACAGGTCGAGATTAATGTATTAAATGATATGAAAAATAAGTGAAAAAAATATGGCATCTGTAGCTGAGTAACTCTGTAATAAACATGACCAATTATTTTACTAGGGCCACGTGCAGTGACTGTTTGCTTGTCCCACTCTCTTTGATTGGCCTATGTGCGCGCCCTCTGCTCTTACAAGTGCTGCGTATGATGGTGGCCTGTCACTACGACAGGTGGATATATTGCTAACAGTACATAATTGCTGTTTGTCATTCAAGAATGACATTGAAAACACAGGCATAACTTCAGCTTTAAGCTGTTCCCAAAACAACTGGTCAAAAAAGAAAGACTGTAATGGAGAAAGCTATGGCAAAAGGAAAGCGAACAGTGCAAACAGCAGTAATAGAGTCAACATAGGTCTGACTTCCATAGATGGCGGAAAATCTGGGAGTTGAAGGGGCTGAGAGGTGATGCCGTGTTTGCTATATTTTTGCTAGACAGTTATGATCATGCTGTTTTACTTAATGGGGTGTTATTATTTTTCTAGGTATGTGCAGCTGAACGTAGTCAAGGTGAAGGCAATGCTCGTTTATGAGCTCTGGGGAAGTGGCTTTTGCAAGAATGGCTGCAGTGGGGGGGTTGATTTGTTTGGTTGAAATTCAGAATTTAGCCTGGTCAAGCTAGCTTGCCAACATTAACAACCCAAGCTTTGATAAATATTTTGTTTTTATTTTTTTTTATTTTTACTGTACTATGGAGCCTTTCAGTCATTTACTGAAATGGCAATGAGTAATGATTTGTATGCAACTGAAAAATGTCAACACGAACTTTTTGAGAGGCAGGCAGACATGTAACCTCTCATCTGATAAGTGTGTTTCCTTGCTACTCTGGGACTTGTCTAACAGTCAGGATCTGAGAAAAGAAAGGAGAAGCAATGGAGAGAGCTGGCAAAAGCTTTAGACCAAAACAACAATGTAATGACCAAGTGCCTTTTTAGTTATTGTAGCTTAGAAAGCAGCTCACAGACAGGCTGAAGAGACAAACAATATCCGGAATGTCAGAGCAAATATTATTAGCCAAGAGTTAGCCTAGCCTCAGTGAAGGAGGGCCCTGTCTTTCTGTGCGTGAGCCTACCTAAAACTCAAATTGGTGCTTAAAAAGATCTCTCTCTAACACACACATGCACACACAGCTGCACTTGAGATTGCAGATCAGGAGTCATTAATATCTCCTTATATAGTCACAAGAGTAATTTCTGTCTCGCTGCTGCCGGCAGGAACTAAATCTCAGAGAGTTTAGAAAGTTTAAGAAAACCTGTGAACTAGCAGAGGACTCTGATGATGATTGCACAACTGTTGTGCCATTTGACTGCAGGACTAATCACTCACGTTCTGATCACAGCACGTGAGTGATTTTTAAAAGCAAAAACATCACATGATTTTGTGACTTTGGGGACTTTGGAGACAACCGGTCCGAGTCAGGGCAGCTGGCAGAGACGGGATCCATTCAGCCATCCTCTTCCACCTGCCATGGTGGTTTCGCTGTGCTCTGAATGATGCCTCCTCATGTAGCACCTTTCAGTTCAGGTCTTATAATAAACCAGTGGCCATTTACTTTCTTCTCTACAATTATCTACGAGCTCAGGATTTCTCCTTTCCTCTCCATGCTCTAAAACGCCACAAAGGTGACGCGTTCGTTGGATCAACTGTATGAGATTTAACGCATCAAAACGAGCCAGACCAGAGTGATTCCCACATTCTCTTACAAATCCTTCTCCTATACTAAAGAAAAGTTAAAGAAAACAGCCTCAACTTTATTCTGGGTGGGTGCGGCTTATAAAACTGCTTATCACGGCGTCCCTGAGCCTCTCATCGTGGCTTACTGTGAAAGCATCTTAGCCCTGCCATTGCTGCTGATGTTACTGAGACGTGTGTCCTTCACACTTAATGAACTAAGCTCAGTGTTGATTACGCACCGCCCCCACATCCACTTTATCTGTACATACAGCATATCAAGGGTATGGCGGCAGCAAATGATCTTACCATTGGACAACCAACTGTGGAAGCTTAAGAAGCAGTTTAATACCTGACTACTTGAAGTTTAGCTAGGTCAAGACTGCCAGCATGGAGAGGCAGCAAAGAGGTTTTTTATCCGAAAAATTTAACCAGGATATTATACAAAGTAAACTTTAATGTCTTCTTTTAAAACCCTGCGTCTTTCCAAAAAGGCGTGATCTGAAACATAAGCTCCAGAAAAGCTTTATCTGTCGACTCGTTGACTGTGAGTGTTTTTTTTTGTTTTTTTGGATGAAACTGAGTCCTGCTACCCGTGGTTTCATGCAGTATTTAATCTGTTCGATGAGAGAAGGCCAGCACGTTTAGACAAATAAAATCTCCGAGCAAAAATAGAATGATTTGATACCAACGTCTGGCAAAGTGCACGATTCTGACTTTGTCCTCAATTTGGGATCAGACTTTGAAAACATCTCCACTAGTTTATGTGTTTTTTTTGGTCACATTTTCTGAGCCAAAAAGGCAAAGATAGTTTCAAACTAGATAGTTTTTTAATTGTGGACTTTTTTTTTCCTGTGGAAAGTGCTTGGTACAGCATCTTGATTCAGACGTGGATGTGCATCTGTTTTACGTTTGACAAAATAGCTTCTTGGATGCCACAGATATGTGCAAACTGTCCGGAGTCACTCATTATGTCCTCATATTCTCACTGTTTTGCAAAGAGATTATCCTGCAGGGCGATGGCAGCATATGTGATAGGAAAAGTGTGTGAGGCCTTTCCTAGTGTCTAACATGAAAAAGGAGCATACAGGGACAGAATATCTCCTCTGCATTCTAACAATCAGGTATACAATGCCTTTTCTGACTTTCTGCTCATTTTATACAGATTAGCTCTTAGAGGCATCTGGTCACTATTTTAGTTTGTTTTCATTCCTCTCACAGTCAATCATCCTTGAAGCCGTTCTCACTCCTCTTAAGCACTTTGTACTTTGACCTTTGACCTCTATTCCCACATGTCGCAGGACCTGGTCCCGGGGGGGATCCCCAAACCCTGGGCTGAAATATAAAACACAAACAGAGTTAAATCCATTGCAATAAGCAAATGGAACCAAAAGTAAAAGAAAAGGCATAATTTAACCCCCCCTTGTTCTCTTGTAATTATTGATTTACACTCATCATTCTGGACTTCATCCGACACATTTCTACGTTTTTCAGACCTATTTATTCTGGCTCCGTTGAGCAGTTCTGGGTTCACTGTAGCCAACGGAGAACCCCACAGGGAGACCTTCCACGCTCACGCTAACAAGTAAATGCAGAGAGGAGGGGGGGTGGGGGGGTGGGAGGAGAAGGGCAAATGCGCATCTCTTTAAACAAAACTGGTCCTCTAGCCGAAGACAGAGGCTCCGAGTGCTTTAAATGAGGGGAGGCTCTCTTTCTGAATTTCAATAAGAAAGAGAGACACAAAAGGATAGCAACCAGGAAAAGGACAGTCTCCTCAGTCAAACAGATTACTTCATGGTTTATTCATGCACCCAGTGTGGCTTGTTAGAGTCCCAGGAGGATGATCAGATGGGAGACAGCCTCCTGTCGATGTCCCCTGCTCCATGAGGTCACGTGCAGCCGAGCTCTCTGAATGCGCTCCGATCTGTAACAGCCAGTAAACCCGCAATCAGTAAACCGAATGACCTCCTCATAAATATACTGTAAAAGTCTCTTTGGGATTTGCGGTCAGCTACAAATTCGTCATCATCCCTTTGTTCGGGAGATGCCTTTTCAGATCCGTGTGGACTCAACGCAGCATTTCATTCATTTCATGAATTATTTGTGTGGATGAAGAGCTCTCTGTTTGGTGCCCAACAACTCCACTTTCGTCCCTTAGTGACTGTTATTTGAAACTCAGACAAACCTGACATAAAAAAATCGACGGTGTTTGTTTAGACAAACAAAAACACAGCCTATGTTGGCTATGGGCTGCAGCGCATGCCTGGGAGTTAGCTGAGTAATTACATTGGCTGCCGAGTGTGACAATCCAAACCATAGCGTAGCGGGAGAGGCAGGGGAAAGGCTATGTGCTGGAATGACATTAGCAGATGGATATAATTTCGTGTGTAGAAGCTCCCTCAGTTGATGCTGAACACACTGACACTTAAACATGGAGTCAAGCGGGTCTTGGTCGACCTCCAGCAACACTCGAGCTGCAATGCTTTTTTATCCCTGTGAGAATTTAATGGGACCTAAAATTGTGGTGTTGACTCAGTCGGATTGTCTTGGTTGACGGTAGACACTATTCATTATGGTAGGGCCCCGTGAATGCACTCAACAATTCTGTTTGTTGAATTGATTGGAAAATTTAATGCCGCAAGGTCTACTACGCGGTCTTTTGCGCTTCTGGGATGTGCACAAAGTCAAAAACAAGTATGTCTTTGATAAATGTTGTCTTGAACTCAAAGGCAAGCTTTTTTTCAGTCCGACCTCAGAATAATACTTAATGAAATTATTATCTTCAAGACGCTTTCGTGTAATAATGGCAAATCAAATGCCTTTGTCCTAGAAAACATGCCTTCTTTGTTTCCTGTGAATCTGGTATAAAAACAAGTACTCACATGTTTTTTTTGTTTTTTTTTGTTTTTTTGTTAACTGACATCTG
>KV751332.1:7570635-7640452 GCA_001698575.1 Mola mola | reverse complement strand
GCCCTGTATCACATGTTTGTGTTTAGCATATAAAAGGAGAGGAAGTGGCCATTACTGATGCAGAACACATACTGTATGTGCAAATACGGTCTCAATAAAAACATGAAAGTAATAATATTCCAGTAACTGCCACTGAGAGATGGATGTGCTTTATTCAGACAGAGAAAGTCAATACAAAATGCCATTTACATTCAAGGACATTTTTATTCAAACCACTAACATATATTTTTCATTCTAATGGTGTAAGTTTTTTCATCTAGTTTACATTTAAACTTGGTCTTGAAGCCAAAAATGGGGATTAGTTTGAGACACATTTTAATCAACTTAAGTCAAAATGTTTTCTCTCTTGAATCTAAGACGCACTCACACTAGGCCTTCCGAACTGTGCCCAAGCACATTTGATCGGCGAAGTCCAGCGTAAGCGCTCCATGCCGTGCTCAAGCATGGCACACGTCCTTGGTCTTGGCACGGTTGTCAGAGGTGTGCTCGTGCGACGTGGACGCGACAACAAAAATGAATGCCTCCCTCATCTCCTGCGGTCTCTATGAAAATCAACTGTCACGTTGCATAATCAGTCCGATCAGATCAAACCCGCAAGTGTGAGCGTGGCGTGGTTTTCATTTAACATTACAATTAGTTACCTCGTTTATCTTAAACATCAAGGTGGTGCCCCTTCAAGTCTTTCTTCAAGTTAGTCATCAACGTTCCGCTCATCAAAATCTTGTCTCTATCATGGAGGGTCATCATAGTTCCAGATTGCAAACGTAATAATGCTCTTAAGTAGCTGGAAACAACTTGGCCGGTGGGTACAGAGACGGTCATTCGATATGTACCGATAACAAGAATGCAAAGACAATATTTTACATGAGATGAAGGTAGAAGTATTTCAGTATACATCAGTAAAAAAATGAATTCAACTGTTACATTTAACAGGGATTTAAATGGTCTTTATTATCGACATCTTAACACATAAAAGCACAAAGCAGTTTTATATACAACCAGAGAAAGAGGGGGATAAATACAGCTTGCTCACTTTCAAATCAACTCTCTCAAGCTCCCACAGACTACTAATAAAGAGAATCCGTGCAAGGGAAAGCAGATATAGAGAGGCAACTTGGGCAAGAGGGAAGAATGGATAGCAAGAGAGGGGCAATAAAACTGTTGAAGGGAGATCTTTATTTAGTTTAGAACTACGGGCCTAAAGTGAAAGCAGATGGGACCCTAGTCTGGAATATTTTCCACTTGAAGTCCTGTTTGCTCTGCTCGTTGTTTCTGAGCCCATTCCAGTTTTCTTCAACCTGTGTTTCTCTTGAACCACAAATAGGAAAGTGCGGACCAATCCTGCTTGTGCTTACAAGAATGTGGATATGCGCACAGTTACAGGCATTCGAGCGGTCCCTGCAATGTGTACAAAGATGTGCAACTGCTTTGTAACAAAGCCGGAGTTCATTGTGTGAGGTCAGCTGAGTTGTATTGGATAGACCCTCCACAGTGACAGTATGAGCGTGAGAGAAACCCCAAAAGCAACAACAATGTGCTGTCCAGCTCAACACCGCGGCTAAACAATGCTGAACGAGGTTCATGAGAGGTCAGCTGACAATGCTGCCCGACCGGCAACACAATAACTACATTTACAATACAGCAAAAGCTTACAGTACTAAGGAGGTTTGTTTTTTTCTCTTTCAGATGACAACTATTGTGTTTGCCGCATGCATGTCTGACCCACGGAGAAGGAGTCGGAAAAATAGCCAGTCCCATTTATATTTGTGTAAATGGGAAAGACGCTTTGGCATCGATTTGCAAAATTGTACGAGCCAATTGCGTGATCTCTGCAGAGAGCTCGTCAAAACATATATCTGCGATTTGTCCGCCATCTGCAGCCTCCATCTGACTGGCGAGCCATTCTCCTTTTTAACAAGCCTGCGGGTGGTTGTCTCTGAGCTACCTTAAGTTTGGCATTGAAGGAAGGCCCACATGTGTATTTACAGCCAGCTGTAAAGAAAGAGCCTGTGGAGTTCGCCACACACACCGAGCCAGGGCAATGAGTGACTGACTGACAGTCTGACTACATTTACTGCATGTGCATAGTGTAAACAGGTTGACAGCACACATACACATGCATGGCAGGGAATTATGGCATGTATTCAACTGTTGTCCCCTGAGGATCACTGTTTTGGTCACCATCTACATCAGTCAGAGTTGCTTTGTTTTTAGCGAGTGATTAATGGCACAAGCAATTTTTTCATGAGCAGCCTCTCATGAGCCCATTATTCAGTGGAAAGTATTCAAATTCAAATTCAATCAGTACTCCTTTCCATTCAATACATAAGGTATAGGTCGAATTGGATCTGATGCAGGAATAAGCCTCATGCTCTGTATTTTTCAAGAATGTCTGCTGCCCCGTGGCCTGTGTTGTCCTCAACCCTCAATCCTTTTATAAACACTAACTTTGGGTGGTTTTGGCTGTTTCTCTCTTCTAACATCTTGACCAATTCAGGATTTTATAGAGGGGATGTGGAGCAATAACGCAAACTCAAACAAAGTATTTAAGCATTCAAGTTTTGACATTAATTATTTGTGTAGAAGATTAAATTTAGATGTCAAAATATTATACAAGTTAGTCTTTTATAAGAAGTACACTCAAATCAACTTCTAACCCAAATTTTACATGCAACAAACTCCTAATTCCAAAAGATAGGTTAGTAAAAAAGTAGATAAAATCTAATCCAATGACAAATAACTTTTAAGGTTTCGGGCAACAGCGGGTTAACTTGTTTCTCACTGTGGAGTTGCCATTCAACAACTCGAGGAAGTGACCACTCCTGGACAAGAACTACAACCTTCTGTAACACAACAAGTCATTTTGATCCTTTTCCAATTGAATTATTGACCAATGGAAGCATCAAATACCACCACTTGTCCCTTTGCAACTCATCCTGAGTGACTCAATAAGACACGCGTCAACCCCTGAGAATTATCATTTTAAAGTGAAAAGACCACAAATATCAGCCTGTGAATGTCTTCAGAAATGACGTGGGAGTTGATTAAAAGGCCCAAATTGCCAGATGTTGCAACACAGCCGCTGATTTAGACTTTCACAGATGTGGAAAAGAATTCACTCTAAGCAGAAAATTCTTTATGTTGAACAAGCAGAAATTTGTGATTATCTGAGCAGCTTCTGTAATGAAATGGAATTCTCACCTCATCCATCTTCCGCCAACACACAATCTCTTTGGCAAATTTCTTTCCCCCTCTCTTCTCTCTCCCCCCTCCAGTCATTGCTTGCTGGGTTTGACATCTTACTGTTCTTCCAAGTGACATGCCATGCTGCCAGGAATTCAGTTCATCTGAGCTATGTACAACCACAGACCGTATCTGTTACAACCTGGACAGCTTGCACAGCAGGGTGAGCCAGGGAGAGCCAGATAAAAAGAGGCAGACTGAGGTTTAGCGGTAAAAGGAGGGCAAAAGAGCGAAAGCAAAACCTGTCTGTCAAGAACCCCACCCCCCATGGTCCTTCTGAGATGTGAGTGTTGGTGGTACTTTCTATTTACTGGTATATCAGAAAAATATAAATGTTCCATTAAAGCATTGGACACCACATGATATAAAAGATAAATGGTGTCCAGGCTTGACAGTGACAATGGATTTTCAAGATCGTGCTGTTTTTTCCCTGTGGCCAGATCACCATGGACCATGAGCAAATGTTGTTCTAGCTGTAGCAAGAGTGCGATCTTTCCTCCATTAAAAGCTGGGAAAAACTCCATGGTCGAGCAATTTTTGACCTTTTTTTAACATCAGTCAATTTGCTTCAACACCTGGACTGAAAATACAAATCAATAAATAAAACTTAAATATAACTCGGGAAGGGGCGTGGTCTCACAGGGTCATTAAAAACTTGATGGGGTTGTAGAGGTTGAACCCTTATGTTTCACTTCTGAGAAGGAATTGGGTTTGTCAGATAGGTAAATCAGCATTCCTCCAAATACCTCCATGTTGGAATGACCTACAAAATGGTTGACTTAATGGAACATAGTCATGCTTTACTTAGCTAACGATTTTGCCAATGGAGCCGGTGTCCAAAACTCCCCCTTCCTTTCAGGGAAGAGTTACTGTGCAGCCTTGCTTCACACTGACACATCTGCAAAACAAACCTTGAAGCATGGACCAGTACCATGTTTCGTTGGTTAAAAGCTTAAAAATAAACTATGAGTGTCGAACAACTGCATTGAGTCAGTGGGAGCTAAAAACGGATCAAAACATCACCAGAAGCGCAGTAACTTTTGAAAATACACTTTAATTTTTCTCCCTTTCCTGCCACCAGACTCAACCAAGGCTTGTTTTTCCTCAATCAGCTAGTGTTTCAGCCTTTTTCTTCCATGTTGGATATAATTCAAAATGACACAAGTATGATAGAAAGGAGTGTTGGAATAGTGCAATACCTGGACATATCTATCTAAATCTCTGTAGCTATCAGAGTTTAGTGAGAAGGGAGGGAAAGGGAGTTCACTGCAAAGGTTATAGAAGCAGTTCATAGCAGGAAATGTGTGAGCCATGGGGGAACACCTTAAAACTCTCCTGTACGCTTTGGCATTCACAGCTCACTAGGCCTGATATGGTGATTATATAGTCTGTAACTGTTGAGGGGGGCAAACCAATTCCTCCAGATTCAACTATATATTCAAAAATAAAACAAACAGGCTTATTGAATTTTTTCTATACCACCCACGCCGACTGGAACAATCCATTTGGAAGATACAACCTTGAAATCACACAAATCAGTGAAAGTAACCCAGGTTGTTTTGTTGTTTTTTTTATCAGCCAGAAAACAGCATTTGTTGGATGTTTCAAAACCCCTCCAAACCTTGTTAATTTATGGGGTTCTTGTCTTTCTGCGCTTCCTCTTTCACTCCATTTCGTGCAAGGGAGAAGAAATGCGGTTCCATTACTCATGCGGGCCAAACTTTTTTTCTCAATTTATTCACAGAGAGAGCCTGTAAGAGACACCCTGGGAGACATGTGGAGACCTGAGTTACTGGCTCCAACTCAAACATGAGAGCCCCAAGCGTCCTGACTATGCTACTACTACTACTGACAGCTGCCGTGACTCAGTCCCTTCAAAGAAACACTTAGCTGCCATTTACTGCGATGAGTTATCATTTGATGATATCCACTCTAGACTATTCCATTTCGCAGATAATTTCTGTAAAGGTGGCGCCACATTTCAGTGTCTCATCAGTCTTACCTGCATCAATACTGTAATGAAATAGAAACATCATGTTTGAAAAATTGTTTAACAATGCTCAGCAGACCGAGCCTGGATTCAGGGTCTATGACTCATCACCACGCCTACTTATTGGATGTGGACCAGAACTTTCGGTTGGCTCCCAAATGTCTGACTGAGTTGTCAACAAGTGTTCTGTTGCCATCAAGTTGAATATATATACAGTAAGTATGTAATATATAATACAAGTTTAAAGATTCATCAATCGTAAGAATATTTGCCCCTATATATACTGTATATAGACCTACACTATACAGAGAGAGTCAATTTATCTAAGTGCAAATAATGAGATAATATAAGCCATGCTGTTAAGCTGTACTCATTCCATATCTAAACAAAGTGTTAAGCAAATGTTTAATGCCTAGAGTACTTAAGGAGTCCAACGCTTTAATCTGAAATGACAAGCAGTTGGCTTGTCTCAATGATAAGCCTGATCTACGTCTTTCCTTTTTTTTTTTTTTTTTTTTGTGGAGTCAAAATCCTCCATACACCCGATCTCCTTCTTACTGTAAATGCTTCCTAATTCCCTGTTTTATGTCTCCGCACCAGGCAGACTTGTCTGGCTACAAGTCTTCGGCATATTTAAGAATGAAAGCAAGTTGGGAGAGGTTTTCTAATCAGGAAAGTGTTCATTGTTCAATTGTTCATTCTGTGAAACGAGAAACAGATCCACTTGCCCTGTAAATGTTGGAATTATTAGCCCTTGTAAACTTACAATATATGCATTTTTTTTGCATTTTTTGACTTTCACCAGTGCTTCATTTTCATAAACACCAACTTTGATTATGTTTACATCACGTTAGAGAGTACAGTTTCTTTTGTTTGGCTTTAAGACAGTAATTCACCAGAAAGATAAACAGGGTGAATCTGCATATCTTCACTGTCTATGCCGCCATCAAATGTAAATCACCGCTGCAGAATGGCTGGATTCGAGCGTAATCCACAAGACATGGTTTGAGGAAAGACAGGAGGAAAAGGGAGGAAAAAAATTAGCGAGCGAGGGAAAAAAAATATCAGCAACAGACACAATTACTGTAGCTGTCATTTTACAATAAATCTGAATCCAAATCATCACAAAAATAAGCTGGTTACGGAGTTATGCTCTGTGTGGTTTGATGCGAAGAAATATCTCAGTGGCTGACTGGTCTGAAAACTAGGGAACACTATAGCAGCTCTTTTGCCTTAGGCCCAGTACAGGCAATGAATATTTATTACGCTTATGTAGATTGCGGGGTGAACTACTGGCAGTGTCTCTGTTAATCTAACATTTTGCTGCTTCTGTCTCTGGGCGCCCCCAGTGTCCAAGCCATAATAAAATGTGCACTTTTCACAGTCCCATGGAAACATCCCTGCAGCATGCTGATGGGCACAAGATGGAAAATGCACTCGTTCAGGAAGACAGAAGCTGTTTGCCAATAAATCAATCAGTTGATCAATGAGAGAAGAACAATAGAGCTGAGTGAATGCAAGTTGCCACAAAACAACGATGTGAGCTACCTCGCTTCTGGAGGCTAATTATGCATGGCTGGAGTTTCCACGAATATTTTCTCGTCAGATAACCGTCATGGGAGATTAGAGTAAAATGGGAAATTAATTAAAAACGAACTTGGAGGGAACTCTGTGACTTTGGACAGTGACCACTTTGTGAAACTACCTCTAAGTTTTCACTGTGTACAGCCAAAATGCAAAGCAATAAGTTAATGCTCTGAGATCCGATGTCTCCACTGATTTGCTCTGCTCTGAATCCATTACGAATAGTGTATACATGCTTGACATTTTGCTCTGGAGTGCGTACCAGACTAATAATCGGGATGGAATGTTGGTTGTAAGCCCACAAGTAAAGCTTGCCGTTGTTGTTTTTATTTGAAAATCTGCAGAGAATAATGCCTGACATCTTCCTGACAGTTAGGGGTCCGCGACCTGCACCTCCTTACAGAGCCCCGGGTCACGCTCCACACAGCGGAAAAACATCAGGTGTACACGTGATAGGAAATAAATGGGCAACTGGGGTGTGTCCAACTGCTGAAAATACTCTAGAGTTTTTCCATCGCAAAAAAAAAAAACGCTCCGCTCGCAGCCTGTCATTTTTCAATCATAAATCAGCATAATAGCTTGTAATGTGAGACCTAATTTGCCTCCACCACAATCAATTTTTCCCATTTAAAGCCACAGTGTAGTCTAGTTTTGTTCACAGTACTGGAAAGAAGTGGTTTTGTGACCATGTTGCTTTCCAAGAGGCCCACAGTGTTGGTTTAACCTTCCTGATTGAGGGATAAGGGTCTTTACTTAAGCCTACTATCTCCTTCAGACCTCTGGTTCACATCTTGAACAACAATTAGGAGGAAAACGAGGCCAGGAGATAATAGGAGAGCTGGATGGTGTTGTGATAGTGGGATCTAGAACAGAAGAAGATGAAGAGATGCTGAGGTTTCATATCTGACACATGGAAACAGAAAATGGAGCAATGAAAAAGGCAAGTTAGGACTCCAAGCACCCTACTGTGATGTCAGAATAAACTGCTGCTGACACTCTGACAATCCTCAGTGATTAACAGGCAGACAGGGAGTCCGAGCAGCTGTCCCGCTGCCATCGCCTATACTGCACAAACACAGATCGGGGGAAAACGGAGGGAGATGAGGGAGGTATGGATTCCATTAGGATGTTTGCACAGTGGGGACGATTGAAAAATCATGGCTTGCTCAAGCCTCCCTTCCTTTCCTCCGTATTTTCCAGCTGGGTGCCATCCACAAAACATTCATGCAAATAAAGAATTACGAACAATGAAGGGCACCCCTCCCAAAAAATGTGCTGGCTAGAGTCACTGCAGCCAGTGCAGGGCTGAATGGCCCATTCAGGCTCAGGCATGAGATCATAAATTAATGGCTTAACTTCATTCTTTATGTAGGGGAGGTGTACCTATGGTTTCTCTGACTGTATTTTCGTTCTACACAAGGTAACACAAGGTGTTGCACCTATTATATCATTCAAATTCAGTTGGTTCGTAGGTGTGTCTGTTCAATCAACATAATGTTCTGCCTCTCCCTGCTAGAGGACAGATGACACGGTCAGGCTTTTCATGATGAACTACATATGGCTAATGTCTCAGAAATTGCAATAAATGTGATTGTCAGTGTAAAATCATTCTATGCCAATGATATAATGATCATGTTATATTATTAGCATGCAAACACATCCTTTCTAATAGCAATGAACACTTTTTAATTGCAGATATTAGAGTGTTAAACCCTGAAACTCTGCAATTATGCAGTCATTGAAAAGCAGCTATTAGCACAGAGCAACACGTTCATCTGGTTGCCAAGCTACACCATTAAACTCAGACAGAGGGTAGATGATAAGGGAATGGAAGCAACATGACCAGACAAACGTGGCTCAGCAGTTTTTTTTGCCCTGCGGCAAAGATTTGATCCAAGATGTGAATTTATTACCAGTCAGCAATGTCTCATGTTGGCAAATAGGAAACAGATATCGGTGTGTAATTAATGTTGTCAGTTGTTGATTTCATTTCTTCTTTACTTGTGCTAAAAATAATATTAGAAATTGTATTCAGTGCGCTTCATCCTTAATTTACCCTTTGTGGCCTGCTTTCCAAATTTTGGATATACTGGGCAAATTGTTAGCAGGTCTTTAACATGTTAAATGTATTACTTTATATAAACACTCAACATATCTTTGGCTGTTTAAGAGTTCTTGGAACAGTTGTAGCTCATATTTCAAGTCTTTACTGAGGTATTTTTAGCCCTCTTAAAGGCAACAGATTGATTGACAAACTGAAAATGTTGAGGCTCTCAGGTGAGTGTTTCCACACCTGCGCACTCTCACAAAGAAATTTGCAGGGGCTATGGGGAAATTAGCATTTTTAGAAGCATGCTGTGTTTGTCATATATTAATCCTCAACTAAGTGATTCCTCTGCACTGCCATCCAGAGAACAATTCAATTTTGTAAGGCTTAAAAACTTGATTAACAGTGCTTAATCCATGGTCAAACAATGTGCATTAAACACTCGGTCAAGATGGCAATCAGAAAAACCTAAAACAGCACCAAACTCTCAGCGGAATCATTCCCTTCAGTTCCCATAATTTCTCACTAATTAGGAGTTCAAACGCTGACCTGTTGTTTTGGCTCTATAGTGCAGAGTCTGATTTTGCTTCCAAATACAATCAAGTACCACTTTTCCTCACCATCACTCTCCCCCTACTTCTCACACCGCCGCAGTGGGGAGTGTGTGAGTGACACTGGTGAGGGAGCTCTGTAATGCCAAGGTCGCCACAAATGAGAATTGGCCTCACACTGACTCTGACACTGACTCACACTGATTTTCCCCTGTCAAGTTTCTTAAAAGCTCAACGCCGCAGAAAACCATCAAGAGTCACTAAAAATAGCAATTCAGAGGCTGAGAGCCAAAGGAGCCCCAGGGACTGTTTTTCTTCTCCGTGAATCCTGCCGGTCACGCAAGAGGTGCAGCGCAAAAGGAAACCAGAAATGAGCTCAGTGTTAGTTGAAGTTGCTTTAAATTTGTTCTAAGTTACAAATACAAATTTATCTTTGGAGTGTGATTCAAGTTTTTCCTCTAATGTCATTATGTGCAAATTTACCACATGACAGAATCGATGTGCCAACAGACCACAAACAGAAAGGCGCACAGCTTGTGCCAACCCGCCCTCCACAAACACATACAGAAAAAGTGAGAAGCTTTTCTTTAGCCAGCAGTGATAACAACTGACAAACAGCATGAAACTGGATCTTGGCAACGGAGCAACTGCGTGTGTAGGGATGTGTATGTTCATGGTAATTTTCCTGCGGCGAGGGATTGTTCAGAGCAGGAACATATTCACTGGGGCCCACCTAACCTTATCCAAATTCCTCAAGTTGTGTTTTTTTGTTCTGGGACATATTACAAACTAGTAATATGATGGTAATAGTGGGTTATTAGTGTAATAATAAATAGGTAATACGTATGTAAGTACATGTAATTACCAAATAACTAGGTAATAGAGAGATAATAACAATGTGTACATCTAGGTAATACTTAACTGAAATTTATGTAACTGGGTGGTGATGGCCCAAAATCAAAGGGTAAAAATAAGAAAGCAAATTATGAGATGTAACACTGTTTGGTAAAGTAGGGTAATACTTTGATAACATGCTCACAAGAAAATTGTTATATCAGTACCATATTTTAATTTGTAGATGATAATATGGTAATAATATTCATGTAACATTCTTTTCTAATTCTTAGTAGTGTTATGCACTCAAATTTTGTGACATAATAGGATATATCTACAATAATAGCCTTAGTAATCAATTACCAAAAAAAATCAAAAGATTACTAATCAAAATATCAACTTGTATGTAGCTCAAACTTTACAGTTTTATAGTTGCAATAGGACCCCACATGTTAAAGCTATCCAGAGGGCCAATGTCAATCAAATCCATTGTGAAGTGTTTTTTTTTCTTCCTCTCAGCTCACAAGTGCTTCATCTCTGCACTCCCCCCATACTCCCCTGGTATGGTTAATCAGCTTGTTACACAGTTAACAAGACTTCGTACTTAACAGCTGCATGCATATAAAGTGTTTTAATAGCTGCACATTAAAGTGATTGCACAGAATTATCATTTGATAAAGCGCAACTGATCAAAGTTAAAATGAAAGAGCACCTGAATGCAAATTACAGCGTGAGCCAAGCATAATATGATGTTTACAGGCTTGATTCCTGGAGAGTGCAGCTGCGGATTGCCTACAGTCACTGCCAAGAAAACATGGTCTTTCACAGAGTGTGCTTTTTTTGGAATGTTTTGTTTTAAAGGCATGCTTTTGTGGAGAATAATATTTATCAAAGTACATAATTGTGTTTCTCCAAAGCCTACACATTTGCTCCAGACTATCAGGGTTTGACTTTTATGGCAGTTACAATGAAACAAATTCCAATAGCTGTCAGCACAAAGGCTGCTGGAACGTCTGTGTTCCACTGTGAAAAAAAATTATCCACCCAATTTTTTGTCATTTGACTTTGACAGTTAGAATTATTGTGATACGGTCCTGTTACGGTTTTCTGATCCTACACGTAGCTATGCCGTGTTCAACCGTGACATTGATGGTGATGTTGGTCTCAGCATGCTCTTTTCAAACTTTTTTTCAAATCTTTTTTTCTTGAATATTATAAATCTGTGATTGAAAGTGCAAATAGTAAAATAAAGCCAGGATTTTAAAATTCAAATTACAGTCTGGATGTCACCGACTGTTGTTAAAATATTGTCTGTTGTATGTTAGCTACCTTAGGCTGTGTAACTATCTTTGGTGGTCATGGCAACTTTTACCTCTGTTGGCAGGGCAGCTTGTCAAGCCCACCTGCTCACTGCCAGCTGAATTCTGCAAGATTATGTCCGTATTTCATAGGCTCCTCTGTCTGATCCCAGACAGAAAACAAACTGGGACAAGACAGTACTTCAAAAACAGACGGAGGCCAGTTTAGCAAAAAGGGGATGCAGTAGTTGGCACTGCCTTTTTTCACATTCTGTGCTAATCTAAGCAACGTGGTTATGCGTGAATTAATAAATCTGTCCAACACATTCAGGGTTGTCATCATTACTTTAGGGAGATCCAACAATTTACAGTCCATTCAGTCTCAACTCTCTCCTATTTTTTTTTCTGCCTTTTTGTATACAACTTCCACTACTCCCTACTTGACTCACTGCTGCTGAGCAGTGCCCAGTGGCTGGAATGCCTTATAACAGAATATTAACTTATCATTATCAATTCCAAAGATATTCCTGTGTAAACAAGAACGTACAGCAAAAATATAAATGCCACCGTTTTGTCTTTGCTCCCATTACCATGAATAAAATGAAGTAAATGATGTGAAATTTCCTATAATGCAAACAAAAGGCTTATGTTTCTCAAATTCTGTTCACAGATATGTTAAAATCTGTATTAGTGAGCACTTCACCTTTGCTAAAACAATCCATCCTCCTTGCAGGTGAGTCACATGAAGATGCTGATTAAAGAGCAGGATTATTGCGCAGGTGTGTCTTGCACTGGCTAAACAATCATATTTGGTAAAAGCAATTAAAATTCGCTATCCTCACGCTTACAATACAGTTGCATGTTAGTTCCTATTTCGAATGTTTTAAATTAGAATTATGGCCATATTTTACACAGGTGTAGTGGTCCCCCTTTTCAAGAAGGGGGACCAGAGGGTGTGTTCCAACTACCGGGGGATCACACTCCTCAGCCTCCCTGGGAAGGTCTACTCCAGGGTGCTGGAGAGGAGAGTCTGGCTGCTAGTTGAACCTTGGATTCAAGAGGAGCAATGTGGTTTTCGTTCTGGCCGTGGAACACTGGACCAGCTCTATACCCTTGCGAGGGTACTGGAATGGGTATGGAAGTTTGCCCAACCAGTCCACATGTGTTTTGTGGATCTGGAGAAGGCTTATCACCGTGTCCCTCAACGTGTCCTGTCGGGGGTGCTCCGGGAGTATGGGGTAGATGGCCTTTTGTTAAGGGCCATTCAATCTCTGTATTGTCAGAGCCAGAGCTTGGTTCACACTTTCGGCAGTAAGTCAGACCCGTTCCAAGTCAGGGTTGGTCTCTGCCAAGGCTGCATTTTGTCTCCGGTTCTGTTCATAATTTTTATGGACGGAATTTCTAGGCGCAGCCAAGCGGTGGAGGGAGACAATTTTGGTGGCCTCCGGATTCCGTCACTGCTATTTGCAGATGACGTGGTCCTGTTGGGCCATTCGATCTCTGTATTGTCGGAGCCAGAGCTTGGTTCACACTTTCGGCAGTAAGTCAGACCCGTTCCAAGTCAGGATTGGTCTCCGCCAAGGCTGCCCTTTGTCTCCGGTTCTGTTCATAATTTTTATGGACGGAATTTCTAGGCGCAGCCAAGCGGTGGAGGGAGTCAAGTTCGGTGGCCTCCGGATTCCGTCACTGCTATTTGCAGATGACGTGGTCCTGTTGGCCTCATCGAACAGTGACCTCCAGCTTTCAATTTACGGGTCAATCTATGTCCCAACTCTCACCTATGGTCATGAGCTCTGGGTAGTGACCGAAAGAATGAGATCGTGAATACAAGCGGCCGAAATGAGTTTCCTTTGCAGGGTGGCTGGGCTCAGCCTTAGAGATAGGGTGAGGAGCTTGGACATCCGGGAGAGGCTCAGAGTAGAGCCGCTGCTCCTCCGCTTTGAGAGGAGCCAGTTGAGGTGGTTCGGGTATCTGGTCAGGATGCCTCCTGGACGTCTCCCTTATATCTCGATTATATCTCTCGGCTGGCTTGGGAACGTCTTGTTGTCCCCCCGGAGGAGTTGGTGGAAGTGGCCGGGGAGAGGAACTTTTGTATGTCCTTGCTCAAACTGTTGCCCCAGCGACCCGGACCCGGATAAGCGGCAGAAAACGAAACAAAATCAAACAAATTATTTTAAATTAATAGTTGAATAACAATTGAATAGATTTAAACTGTAACTATTTTAAAATATTTCATTGGGTCATCAAACTGGATTCATACTGCCTCTTAACATTAGTAAAGAACTCGCCAGATGCCATCTGATTCTGATTCTACATTTGCTGCACCACAGTTATTTCACACACAGCCCAAACACACACACACACACACATGCAAAGAAACAATAGGCAGGTCTATATAAAATAATCAACACTTTGCAAATAAACAAAAGTAAATCAAAAGTAAATGTAAAAGAAAGAAACATGGTGATAAGTGAGTAAAGGTCCATCTTTAGTCTACACCACTACACCAACTTTTTGTTGATGAGGTCACAAACACACACGCACCAAACACAAACATAAACACTTACATACTCACTCCAATACCATAGTGTACAGTACCAACAAGGATTTCACGTTTTCATATTTGAATAGCAACTTATGTGGGGGACCGACATCTGCTCCAGACAGATTCTGCCCAGTTTAGGGTCAGTAAAGAACCTGCCAAGTATGTGCCTGTAGAAGCTGGATGTGGGCCAGTGTCAGCTGGCGAGATTATTCTAGGACATGTGTGTCATTGTGCAGTAGCCTCTAAGTATGTGTGTGCAAGTGTGTGCTTTTCATTATTTTGAGTTGTGTAAGGTGAGTTAAGGAGTATGTTGCAAAAGCAGTCTTAGAACTGCTGGCTGTAAACACAGCTGTGTGTTGAGGTGAACGTGTTAGTAACGGCGGCAAGCTTTTTTTTTTTCTTCCCACAGGCAAGACAGTAGTATAGTAATAATTTTGAATTAGCCAGGAAACCAACACTTTTCTTCATAAAGCAGGATGAGTATCCATGTGCAATCATACTCACAAGTGTGGAATTTATCCAATTAAATAATGCAATTTATTCAATAAATAACAAAAACAATACTGACTTCTTGTGTGATAAGTCACGTATGTCTCGCTGCCACCACAGGCTCTTCTGTCTCTTCATCTTGCACCTTGATAGGGTCCATGTCTAGCTCTCCTTCTACCCATTGATTGAATACAAATTGATATTTGATATCATATTGATATCAGAGAAACTCTGCATTGCTGTGTGTGATGACCAGACGAGGCAGAAATCTCCAACAGCTACAAAAACATCGCTGTGTGGCAAATAATAAGATATTCAGCTACATCAACATCACCTGACTGGATCTTCTTGGTTAGATCTGAGACTTATTCAATATTACTATAAATTAATATTTATTGTAACTTGTCATAGAAAGCAGTTTTTCCTATGGCTTTATCTGAGACAGCTTCTAGTTAAAACAAAAATAGGAGATTTTTGGGGTGATGGAAAATAAGAATTTTGTGTACGGAATATAACAACAATAACAACAATTTTTAGTATCTCTTCATTGTCTTTCTTTCATCTGTTTTTTTTGTTGCTTTGGTATCTGACATCTTGCAACAATTTGTCTCCTAACTTTAAATTTTTTAGGTTGTAGGTCACTGTCTCCTGGCTCACCACCATTCATAAGGTCCGCTGTGATTTGTCAAAAAGCCAGATCTGCCCCTCCCTGTAGTAAAAGCCTTCACATAAATGACTGAAGTTAAGTCCAGCTCTTCAAAGTTACTATTCACAGCTCAGAAAACTGGAACACTTACACTTTGTTTTATGGTGCTTCACTAAAGACTTGAATAAAATAGATGAAGTCAGAGTCCAGGTTGTCAAAAGAGATCAGTAGGAATTTATTATTTGCTTTAAATACATGTACAAATCTTTTATTCTGGCACTGCTTCACTAACCAGTCGCTAACTGAATGCTTTCCACATAGAAATGTATCAGAAAAAGTATAATAATGAGTCAAGTGCATGTTGAGTTCATGGCATGTGTTGCTTTGTGCTGTAGTGCCAGCTGAGCATCAGGTGATGTGAAGGGTTATGTTGGAAAACAAACAGAGGTAGAAGCCATAATTTTTTTTAAACAAGTGAAATCCAATCACTGCAATTGTGCCAAAAGATAAAAACGCGTGGAAGACTGACAACAGTCTTAAAAGTCTTTTGCTACATAAGCAGAAGTGCTAAAACTGGATCTGAACAGGCAGAGAAGAAAAGGAAGGGAAGAGATGATGAGGTTAACACATGGAACATGAAAACACCTCTTTGTGTCGATGATAATCAAGTGTGAATCATAGTACAAAAAATGCACAGAAAAGGCAGTTAACACGGAAAGAAAATACTGTACCAGTTGCCAAATTCTTGTACATTCATCAGAGCAACGCATTCAGGCTGCTCTTATGCCACTCTCCCATGAGAATCCCAACCTATTCATTGTATGGTGTTTTGTTGTGCTGAGATGAACAACTTCACAGTAAAATGTGTATGTGAATGAGTGATGCAGTTGACATTAGGAAGCACTTTCTTTCAAAGACACAGAGGTGATCAGCAAAAGTGAGTAGTTATCCCTGAATAACAGAGGGAATGTGCATAACAGAGATGACTGAAGTGCTGATTGATCACAGGTTTTTCCGCTTTGAATTTTGGGATGATCTACAATTTGACAAAAAAAAAAAAGAAAAATTCTTAAGATAACAACACAGCATAGTGTTCGGTTCCCTACTGTCCAATACGGCAGCAAGTCCTTGTTTTATATAAATAATGCTAAAAAACACAAAGCCTCCCTATCACTCACATCAGAAACTGTCTCAAAAACCAGGGAGACACAATACATAGTGTAGCCTGCATACATACAAATATACATATATGCAAATACACAAAAACAATAACCTCTCCATGTTGAATAATGGCATTTCTGGATCTCAAATCATAATTCAATATAAAAATATATAAAAATAAAAGTGAAAATCAAATGAAGTGTCATCTGAATTGGTGAGAAAAACTCTGTTCCTCTCCCACTGTGTGATGCAATGGCAAGTCAGTGAATCAGTGTCTTTATGAACACACAAATGTTTTCTTCTGTCCAAGGGATTCACACACATGTGCAGAGGCCATTATAAAAGCAGCCACTAGGCGGGTTTAACAGTGGAGTGTAAAATTGTCCACAGACACAAAGAGAGGAACAAGGAAGGTCCTTCGCTCTCTGGCCAGCCAGCGAGGCAACATGAAAACTACAAATATATCTATTTACACACTAAGGGATCTCTGACTGCTGGGCATGGCAGGTGCATATTCCCATGAAGAGGTCAGTTACCTCTTAGCCCTGTTCAGTACATGGAGACCCGCGTCATTTTTGACAGGGGTTGGTCAAGCTCATTCCCCTTGGCACATATTCCACTTGTGTATTCCTGTAATGTTGACAACAAATGGGAATACCTCAAAAATGCAAAAATTCTACCAGGAGAAGGTTATGTATGCTTTTTTATGTTTATTGTTCATAATTCATGTAATCGTCACTTGAAACAAATGTCAGGTATCTTGACATTTCTGACAACTTCATTCCTTTGATTAAAACAATGATTCTGTGAATGACAGTACGACTGACACTTCCACTTGCTTTCTCTCGTTCTGAGAGAAAGACCAGCCAAAAGGATGCACTGTCATTTTTTAATCAGGTTGTCTGTCTTATAGTTGATTCTTAAACAGTTTTCTTTTTTTTCTTCATATTCTCATCTCATGATCAGGACTCTGGTCCAGTGAAGGCTCCCTGGTACTGATCATAGATGCTGAGGGCCCTTGGTTAACTCCAAACGGAGAAACAGCTGGAGATCGAGCTGCCAGTGGGGACAGAGAAGGGGAAAAGCTTGGGGACATTGCTGCTGATGAAATGGATCCCTCGTGACTGATTGGGGACCTGCGGAGTGTGGCCAAATGGGGGAATGTCCGTCCAATCACAGGAACCTTAGGGGGAACTGACATGGCCCCTGGGTGGGCCACTGATGTTATGAGTGGTGGAGGGTCAATTCTGGGTTTGGGATCCATTTTGTGCTTGGTTTGGAAGGGTTGGCGAGGATTTTGACTTTGTTGGGCAGTTTCATCTTTCAATCTGGCTATCTCTGTGAAAACATTAGCCAGAGGCTGGAACTGAGGACACCAGTTGAGCAAGTAATCCCAGTTATAGCTTCCACGGAGTTCCTCATCACTGGCAACTATAGCTGTGAGGGAACCATCCACTGAAGGTTTGCCATCCTCAGGGAAGGCATAATCCTTGGGAAGGGAAATGTTTAGGCCGCGGCCTATTCCTAGGTATCCCCCGCCCTCATCCCTATAGACTGGGAGCTGGCCAGAGAGCAAGGTTCCACTGAGACTTCCTCCCAGTTTTTTTCCTTTGAACCAAGTGCTGCCTTCCAAAGCTGCTGGTTCACAGGAGATATCAGAAAGCTGGTCAGCATCCTGTTGAATTCCAGAATCTGGTCCTCTGGCTGAGATGTGCTCCTGCATGGATGAGGTGATAGAAGCGACACGGGGGTACTCGTTTATCATCCTGATCTCATCATCTTCTGCTGCCTCAGCTGACCCTCTTCCACTAGAGTGGGAAGGATCCAGAGACCCCCCTCTAGTGTAAGGACCACCACCAGGCCCACCCTGATCTCCAGCATAGCCTGGCAAAGTTTGGTGGTAGATTCTCTCCCCTCCTGCACCTGAACTGCAATCATCCAATTTCTGTAGAGGAGTTCCTGAGGCAATTGTTGTGTTACCTGCATCCTGTCCTTTCTTCTTCCTGCGTGACTTGACAAGGAACACGACCACAGCCATAACAACAAGCAATATGACAAAACCAAGAGACACAGCAATTATGCTGATCAGCAGAATGTTGACATCAGGGGCCAAGCCAAAGTTGGTGTTTGTGACATCGATGGTAACTTGGGCTGTGGTGGTGCGCGACGCAGCTAAAGGACTGTGAGCTTTCACATCCAGGGTCATCAGCCTGGTTTCCCTTTTGGTCCGTCCTGAGCCACTGCTACCACTGGTGCCTGAACCGTCGAGCTTTAGGAAAATCACCCCAGTGGTTTTGTTCACATCAAAGTATGGAGAGCTGGTAGGAAAAGAAAATAGAACAATACCATCCAGCCCTCCATCCTCATCATTTGCCTGGACTTGGCCAATGCTTTGGCCTTTCTTTGCTTCCTCTGGGACTTCAAAGGAGAAATCAGAGGAAGTGAAATGTGGGTCATACTCATCCTCACCTGTAACAAACACCTGTACAGTTACAGTAGCTGAGTGGTTTCCTGAATCTACTGCCACTGCGACAAAATTAAAGGTATTGATCTTCTCAAAGTCAAAGGGAATTCTGCTTCGGATTTCCCCTGAGTTCTGGTCCACAGTGAAGCTATCTTTTCCCACTCCAGACTGCTCCAACATGTAGTACTTCAGTTGACCGAAAACTCCTGTATCATGGTCTATTGCATGTAGAAAAGTCACAGCTGAGTTTGCTGGTTGATTTTCTCTGATACTGGCTGTCAGCACTTCAACAGGGAAGAATGGATGATTGTCATTTACATCTTTGACTTCAACTATGACTGGAGCCAGCGCAAAGTGACCCTGTCCGTCTATGGCCTGGATGATGACAATATGGGTGGACTGGCGTTCACGGTCAAGTGCTCGCTGAAGGCGCAGGGCACCAGTCCATTGGTCGATGCTGAATAAGTTCACCTCGTCACCAGAGCTGATAGTATACTGGACCTCAGCATTGGGAGTTGAGTCTGGGTCTGGCAAAAAGACAGCAACACAGTTCAATGAAACAGCTGAGAGACAAAGTAAGAAAGAAATGGGGTAAAATTGGACAGTAAATGTGAGGCAACTGTTCAAAAAGAGAAGACTATTACCGACCTGTGGCAGTTAGTCGTATGATTTCAGTCCCAGCAGCAGCTCCCTCACTCAGTGAAACAGTATACTCTGCTCTGCTAAACACTGGAGAGTTATCGTTCACATCAGCAATGGTTATCACCGCAGCAACATTAGAGCTCTTCTGGGGCATACCACGGTCTGATACCACCACGGTGAGGTTGTAAAGTGACTTCGTTTCAAAGTCAACTCCCTCAGCCAATAGGAGAGTGCCAACTGTCTGAAAGCCCCGCCCCTCCAAGAACCGCACACTGCTTTCAATCTGGAACACATTTCCTTCATTCCCATTGGCAATAGCAAAGTCAAAACCACAGTTTTCTCGAGATAGGTCGCTGTCGAAGGCATCAAAGGTCAGAACTGTTGACCCTGGGATGGTATCCTCAGAAATTGTAGCCCTGCAAACAAAGTAACAATACTTATGTAAATACAGCTGCAAAGGTTGCACCATAACCCATCCAGTACCCAATGACTGTAGACTGACCTGTACTCTGATTGGTGAAACACGGGAGCGTTATCATTGACATCAGACATTTGTACTTGGACAGTGGTGAGGGAGGAGAGTGAAGGGGAGCCTCCATCACGAGCTTCAATAACTATATTGACTGATGGACGTTCTGGATCAAACTCAGCTCTGTGATTGATGAACAGTGTTCCTGGATAAAGAATGGAGAGTCAAACACTATTAGGTAGTCACTTTCAAAATGTAATGAATTACAAATTGCTTTCTTTTGAAATTGGAGCTTTGCTATATCAGGAATGAAGAAGGATGGTTACCGTTGTTGGGGTCAATGTAGAAACCCTCCTGTGTTGATGACATCACTCTGTAGGTGATCTTTCCATTCTCTCCTGAGTCCCTGTCAGTTGCTGTTACTGTGACAACTGCACTTCCTGGTGGTGTGTGCTCAAGCAGAGTTACCTTGTGTGCAGATATATTTAGATTTAAATACTAGGGCCAAAGCAACAAAGAATTGTACAAATACTGTAATAACCCCCACCCCCAAGTCATTGTGAAGACCCTAGACACTAAACTCACTGAGGAGAAATTGCATTTTGTATTGTAATTCCCACGTTTCAAGAGCCGCTTCTAGTGCTGACGTCATTTCCTGAGAGGTAAATATTATACAGGCTCAACTCTAAAGCCAATCTTCATTCAATATTTGGCATCTAACTTTTATCACCCATAACTTTTATGTAAGTTGGAAGAGAAACTGTTTCCAAACTGTTTCCAAGGTATTTCAATTCCCTTTCAAGCTTTATGAAAAAAAATACATTAAAACACATGCATAATCATTGTATTTCCTCAGGTAGCAAGCAGAAATAGATAAATTAGGTTTATGATTTTTTTTTTTCTGTAGTTACTGTGAACATAAAAAAACGGAGCACACAAGCCACAAGAAATCGAAAGACTGGACAGTACTGACGGTCCAGGAATATTCAATTTTGTACAAAACACCTGTATATCACACTTGTAATTTAGAAGTATGTAATCCTACCTGATATAGATCATGGGTGAATGCAGGGGCATTGTCATTAATGTCCTCCACTAGTATTGTAATGTTAGCTTCCGTTTGGTGCTGACTGTCTGTGGCCCTGACAGTCAAGGTGTACCATGTCTTCTCCTCAAAATCCAGAGGAGCTGCGAGTGATATGCCTCCACTGTAACGGTGAATCCCAAACTTGCCTAAGGCAGTTGGGTCCAGTCGCAAGGAATAGGAGAGGGCAGGACTGGAGTCAACATCGTTGCCCGTCACAATAGTGATCTCTGTGCCGATCAACATATCTGACAAAAGGAAAAAAGAGATTGAACAAACAAATCAGTTGTTATATATTGTTCTACAGCACAACTACACTTTCCTAGATACACAACCTACTTGTTTTGTGTCAAGATACATAGCTAGAAAGAACAGACTTCCAGGAAATAAAAACACTTACTCTCTGGGACACGGATTTCCTGGGGTAAGGGAATAGTGGGACTGTTGTCATTTTGGTCAACAATGATCACGGTCAATGTAGCTGAACCAGCCAATCGTGGACTTCCTCTATCAGTTGCAGTGACTACTAGCCTATAGGTGGGTAGAAAAAGAAAGATTGTCCAAGAAGTCTTCCTGTTTTTAATTTAATGTCAGTTCTAAAATTTTAATATGGTAATGCAAAAAAATATGTAGCACCATAAAAATTTTTTTTGTGTTTTTTTTTTTTTTTTTTTTTTTTTTTTTAAACCTTTGTTTACACATCTTCGTTTTTAATTACCACAGCATGTAAATGTTATGAAAATATGAGGCTGAACAGGAGTCTTATTTTTTAGTTTCAAATTGTAACTTTTACAAATTCTACCAGGACTACATATTATTTAACAGATCAGTTCTCACTTGGTCTGGGTAAAGATCTCTCGGTCCATGATAGCGGCTGTGGTGATACTTCCTGTCATCGGGTCAATCTTGAACAGTCCACTCATGACAGACGACTGGATGGAGTAGGTCACCTGACCATTTTGGCCCTGATCCACATCCTCAGCCACCACCTTGGTGAAGGTGGACGACAAGTTAAAAAAAGGAAAATCATAAGACCAAAATACAGACCAAATAATAGTGTCACTCTGCATTATTATTTGTGCAGTACCTGTATGATTGGCATGTCATATCCCTGTGCTTCTCTCATATAAGCCACATAATTTTGCAACTGGAAGCGTGGAAGGTTGTCATTGACATCCTGCAGTATCAAGTTGATAGCCATGAAAGATGTGGAGGAAATAGTTTCAGCCTTCACTACTAGACGTAGTCTGGGGGTGTCTTCAAAGTCCAGCCCCTTGGAGCTCTGCACCCTGATTTCACCTGGAAGAAACAGATTTGAGAATGAAGATCAATAGATCATTAAATAATGAATTAAACTCATGATTGTTTCTTTTTTAAAACTCTGTTTCTAATTAACAGTGTTTAACCTGTTGAGGAGCTGATGGTGAAGGCTTGCTTTCTGTTCCCACTGAAGAGGCTGTAGCTGATACCCCTATGTGTGCCATCTGGGTGTTGAGCTTCAGCCTGAGCAATAGCTGTACCTGCATTTTTGAAATAGAAAGAGAAATCACAGAGAGGAAAGGAGTCTTCAAAGTCTGTGGAGGGACAAACTGAATGAGATGATGATTTCAATTGCTAAAATCAATGTCAGACCTTTTGCAGCATTTTCCTGTATGCTGACGTCTCTCGCAATTCTAGAGAAGCGAATGCCATTGTACTCCAGCTCCTTAACATAAATCACCACCACTCCCTGTGCAGACTGAGCTGGTGTACCCTGGTCCATGGCCTCCACTATCAGGGTCCTCTGAGCTTGGGTCAGATCCCCCAATGGCTCAGTGGCTTGGATCTCCCCAGTCAAGGAGTTAATGCTGAAGCCCTTCACTAACGTGGCAAAACGGTAAAAGACAGAACCATTGGCTCCAAAGTCTTTGTCCTCTGCCTTCATGGTGGCTAGAACTCGCTGGGAACGCCTGCTAGACACTTCAATGACCAGGGGATCCTGGATGAAGAAGGGAGCGTTGTCGTTGACATCCAGGACAGTGACTGTCACCTAAAAGGAAGAGGTCACATTTGGTTTAATGTGAAACTTATTACTAAAGTAATGGGCATAATTCAAAGTCTAACCCTTGACTTACCTGAGCAGTAGAGTTCCTGGGTGCAGCTGGTGAAAGGTCAACCGCAAACACCTGGAAGGTGTAAGAAGGCCATTTTTCCCGATCCAGAGCTGCTGATGTGGTGATCACACCAGAATTTTCATCCACAGTGAATGCCCCATGTGCATCTTGGCTGAGGAAATACAGAACCTTTCCATTCAGGTCATCATCAGCATCTATGGCGGACACCTAACAACACAGAGAATACATTTTTATGGTTGGCATGAAAGATTTTGTAAACAAAATGTATTGAACATAGCCTATATTCTGGTTGTCTAATCAAATTACCATTTCTACTTACCTCCAAAACTTTGGACCCCTCCACAGCATCCTCTGACAAGTCCACTGAATAGCTAGTTTTGCTGAAGACAGGGCTGTTGTCATTGACATCCAGAACTTTGACTTCCACTGTGACAGTTGTGCTGAGAGCAGGGCTGCCTCGATCAGTGGCCACCACCTTCAAAATATATTCAGCCCTCGTCTCCCTGTTGAGGCCACGTGAGGTGGACAGGGCTCCGGTGATGGTGTGGAGCTGGAAATCTCCATCAGGGTCCCCAGCTGGAGTTCATGAAGTGGAGGCAAAGAAAAAAATGTAAAGAATTTCTGTGAATTGAGTTTTAAGTGGAGAAATGAAACATCTGAACCAACTCTGCACTTAATCAAAGTTTGAATGTGCTTCAGCCAGATAGTTTTAATGTATCGTATTTGACATGTGGGGGCTGCACGCAGATCTGGTCTATGATATAGAGCTCTGTCAAAAGCAATAAGTTGGTCCAACATCTTTATGTATCCCCTCCTTACTAGGTAATTTTCACCCAAATCCACCCCCTGTACACTTTCACTTCACATAACGGTCCAAACAAACCCTAATTTGTTTGTAATTCAAACATTCATACAGACCGAGTTCAGTTTATAATAAGCTGTCAGCAATCTGCAATTTTAAACATGAAAATTATATAATATTATATTGTATAAGCAAACCCAAAAAAATACCATAATATATAACAAACCACTCTTAACTCCATTCTAATAAAACATTTGGGTTAGACACACAAAATCATTTCTCACCAGTGATCCTGTACTCCAGCTCTCCACCAGGACCTGAGTCAGGGTCTGTGGCCTTTAGAAGGCACAGCTCTACAGGCTCCTGGTTCTCTGGCACTTCCAACCCGTACCATGGCTTTGCAAAGACTGGAGCATTGTCGTTTACATCCTGCACCTCCACACGGACCACAGCCTTGGCAAAGTTAGGGGGCAGCCCCCCATCCCTGGCATACACTGATAAGAGATGGAAAGAGTTAAGTAAGCTGATGACGAGCTTGATCCCATGTCATATTTTTTAATGATTGTTGAAATATAAAAGCGATATTATTGTAGTAGAATAGTAGTACCAGTGAGTGTGTAGTGGTCCTGTAGTTCTGTGTCCAGCTCCTTGGTGGTAGTGATGACTCCTGTTACAGGGTTGATGACAAAACCTTCCTCCGTCACACCTCCATACGTCACATGGCCATTAGAACCTGCATTGAATGACAAAAACAGACAGAAATAAAAATGAATTGCTGGGCATTCTACCAAACAAGGAAAAAAGGAAATTGGCTAGAATGATTAGGGGGGTTATTGTATTAAATCCAAAATTTCATATTTATGTGTACTGGACTTTGGACAATAACTTTAACCACATATTTCCATGTGCATTAATGGATGGTTTGGTTTAGAATCTGGTTATTCATAAACGTTTGGCTCTTGTTTAGTTCTTTCTATTAAAGGATTAAATGCTGTACATAACCTATACAATTGTATTTGTTTTTCTGCATTTTGTTTTGGACTCTTTCCACCTTTTTTTGCTTTCGTATCCTCTCCTCACACTCTCTGTTCTTCAATTCAGTTTCAATTCAACTTTTTTTCAGACACACATCAGGTCCATAGCAACAAACAGACAATGAAAATAAATTATCCATTGACATTCACTGAGGAAAAGAAATAGTAGTGTTTGTGTGCATTTAAACCAACCTTGGTCTCGGTCAGTGGCAGTAACTTTAAGTACAGTTGTTCCTGGCCCCTGGTTTTCCATCACTTGGGCCTCAAACTCTGCTCGTGTGAACACAGGTGCTTCATCGTTCACATCAATCACCTGTACAGACAGCACCTGAGAGGCAGAAAGCTGAGGAGTCCCATGGTCCTCTGCTACAATGGTCAGATTGAAGACATCCTTCTCCTCCCGGTCTAAAGCTTTCATGATGGAGAGAGAGCCTGCAAAAGAGAGAGAGGAAGAAAAAAACATCAATAAGCTGTGAATAAAAACTTTCCAGATGACCTCATCTCTATTCTCATTTATAATTTTTTCATTGTTTGGTCCTGAAGTGCATACGTAGGTGTGTTTGCTTTATTTTGGTAAACATGTAATCTGGTGTACCCGAGAGAGGTGAGCCTAGGGGGCCTGTAAAAGCAAAACCCTTGCAGATTTGGTTTATGAGAGTTTCAGTTTACGAGTGAGAGACCGCTTTTACTTTACACCAGCTTTGGTATCCTGGCACTGAATTGCGACTCAGTGAGCTACAAAGCTTCATCAGTGGGCATGCTGATGAAGCTTTGTAGCTTGTTGTTTAATTGTAAAGAACAAGTGCCCAGCATGCAGGAAAACAGCTACATACAAGTAGTTGCCAAGGCAAATCAAACCTTGACCTCAGGTAAAAGATTTGGTGGTGTAGTTGAAAACTGTGCTGGATCATCACTTCACAGACTTCAGTTACTCTTCTACCCACAACTATAAGGAGGGTCTGCCAAAGTGAGAGGAAATATGCATGTGGTTGTTCACAGCGGTGCACAAGTTTTGCTGGCATGCAGCGTCTGTGAGACGTGTGTAATTTATAAATGCCACAGAATACCAGACACATGCATCTTGTGTTTGACTCTTGGCATTGCAAGGCTGAACTCAGATGTTCCTGTGGAGTACTGTTAGCTCCCATGTTTCAGACAAACGCAAACATATGCCAAACATTTACTGCTCTGTTTCATCCTCCTCTGTAGTCGATTTAGTATTACTGATACAATATCAACCATATGACCGCTCTTATCCCTCTCTGGATTAGCTTGGCTCGGACTCACTTTTTTTAATGCTACCAAAGATCTCAAGGTTTCCAAATACTCAAAATAAGTCATGCAAAATTTTATGAAAACAAACATATGACAGACAGATTTTTCTTATTAAATGCAGTGCTGGTGTCAATTATTCTAAATATTCAGAGGAGAACATAGTTCTAATGATATATCAAGTACTTACGGAATATAAGATCTATGCCCCCAAACAATATGAAAAAATATTTTATCCTATTTTGAACTAATTTGTGAATAAATGAAGGGACACATAAGAAACATTATCTTTAAAACTAGCAGTAAAGCAGTCATCATGGGACATAAGAGAAAGTTCATTGTGGTTGCATAGATGTATCGTGTATAAACAGTAATTAGGCTAATGACGCTCCCCATGTTAACCAGGTAGTTTGGTAAATACCTTCTCCATACAATGCTAATCTGCTATTACAGATATTATTAATCATGAAGATGAAGTCTACACAGTGTGAGAGACAAACCAGAAGCGAAATCAATCCCTGCTAATACACCCGTTATTTGACGGTAATAAAGTAAATAGTTTGTTCCATCTGGAAGGTGCATTAACTGCCTGTCTTCTGGCTCCTAATCCCATTTCAGACAGACCTGAATCACGCCCACAGCTTCCAGATCTGGCGATGAAGAGGATTACACGTATGCACATATACACTGTCAAAGGCTGTCCACGACCTGAGCCCAAATAGGTTCCCATGAACAAATCCGTCAGTAAAAGAACACCAAAGCATTATTCAAGTGAAATATTGCTTTAAGGCACTGAACGACCCTCTGGTAAAGGGGTAATGAGAGATATGACTGCTTTAGCGGTTGAGACCCTGTGGGCCCAGCACTTCATTGGATAATTACAATATCCTGGAAAGTTCTGTTCATCTAGGGGTCTTCTATGGGTGGGATGCTGAATATCTATCAATCACAAAACCCCACACACAAAGGCCACATACTCTTCTTGCTGTATTTACTCACATAAAAATGCATATGCATGAAATGTAATGTTTGATGTGAATTTTATTTTATTCATATTTTGATGGAGAGTAAATTAGGTATTTATGGGAAAACCTCCACTGTCACCTTGCATTAAAGTAACATGACCACATATTAAAATGCTGTGTCTTACTCTAAAAATAAGCTCACCAGTGTTGGGGTTGAGAGTGAAACGACCAGCGCTGTTGCCTGTCTGGATTCTGTATGATACTCTGCCATTTTCTCCTTCATCTTCATCTCGAGCCATCACGTACAAAATCACAAAGCTGTCGATAAACACACAGACAGAATGTCATATTACAACCGACAAACTTCAGTTAAACTTCATGCATGTTCTTCCGTTGTGGCCTGAAATCAAAGCAATGACAGAACTGTACATCAAGGCAGCAAAAAACAGGTTACAGTAAGACATGCGACTCACCCTACAGGCTGATCCTCCATGACACTGACCGCAGACGGCGAGCTGAAGACCGGAGCGTTGTCGTTTTCGTCCGTCACAAACACTCGGGCGGTGACCGAACCCCAGCGCCTCTGAGTGGGATCCACTGCCTGGTCTGTGGCCCGCGCAACAAGGTAGAGAGATGGCGTCTTCTCGTGATCTAACCTCTGTCCCAGGGTCAGGACCCCGCTGACGGGGTCGAGAATCAGAAGGTCATGCGTGTTGGGCCAGTAGTGCTCGATGGAGTAAAGTAGCTCGCTGTTTGGTCCACTGCCATCCTTTGAAAAACAAGAAAAGCAATGAACACAGCAGGTGGAAATTTTGATCCATCAAAGAAAGGCAATTAAGATCGAAGCATGAAAGTAAATTCATTTTTTTCATTGCTTTCAACCGCATTTCTCATCAGAGGAACAAGTTTGCACTTGATGACAGCTGCTCTAATAAGGACTATAGCTTCAGTTTGATGCTGAGTCTTGAGTAAAGTGTTCTGTCCAAATTCAAAATCAGGTCTTTCATTCTAAGTGTAAAATGTCATGGTATAACAGAGAATCAATTTTCAACAACAGCTTTTCAACAGTTTCAGACTCACTCCGATACAAGGAAAATATTACCAAATATTTAAGGTATCCAGCTTCTGAAATGTGAAAGTTTTCTTCTTTTTTCTTATTTGTGAAGCCCAAACAAAACAATCAATCAAAATACATCATCTTGGGTTGAACCGCAGGAGATGTTCCTGTTTGCATAGATATTTATTTTACTTTGAGTTTTGCTCTTTTTTCTGTTCTTAATCTGCTTACAATTCCTCTTACTATCATGTAAAAATTGATTTGAAGAAAAAGAAAAGATCAATCGGATAAATAATGAATTAATGAATAATGAGAATATTTTATTTAATTTAAGGCAAATTAATTGACGAATTGAGCTCAGATTTATGACACTATATCTATTCAATAAAACGTATCAACAATTGTTAACTCTGTTAAGCAGATAATATATAATATTTTGTTTCACACCTGATCCACTGCCTGGAATGTATATATGGGAGCCCCTGGCTCTATGTTCTCGGGGATGACAATGGTAACAGGATCTTCTGTGAAGTGGGGAGCGTGGTCATTCCTGTCCTGCACGCTGATATCCAGCTCCACCAGGTGGCTGCTGGGAAGGGCCTGGGAGAAGTCAGACACTTCGATATGCAGCGTGTACCTCGACCCCTTCTCGTAGTCAAGCTCGCGCACCAGGTACACGTCGCCCTTTAAACGGTCCACCATGAAAGTCCCGTCTTGGTCTGTGCCCCCAACTAGCAGGTAGGTCACTTGGCCCTCCAGTGAAGACTGCTGGTGGTTCTGTGATCGAACAGAGCCAATGATGGAACCCGGAGGTGCCCCTTCGACTGTGTTCAAGGTCATGGAGAGCATGTTGGGTTTGAGGTTGGATCTGGTAGAGCTGAGAACCTGAAGAAATGGAAATGAGGTGAAATTGGGTTAACTCATTTGTTATTCTTCATCTAATTATGATGACAGGAAAGTTAATGCTGTAAAATGTTTCAATATACAGTATAGAAGAGACGTGTCAAAGGGATTTCTGTGTTGGATGTGTTACTGGATCTGATTTCCTTTTCCTTTTATTCTGCAGGCAATGGAACTATATGGTTCTCACTCCAGCCCGTCCCTTCACGTAACCTTGGGCTGTAGTCTGTTTCTGTTTTGTTGTCACTACTATAATAACCCACACAGGCATTCACATTCTGCATGAAGACATTATATATTATCCTTCCAGTAAATATACTGACACTGGAACAGTCTGGTCTCAAGATGAGAGTCAAAGTTTGTGACCTGTGACAAAATAATGAAGGGTGTAATGGGAGGGAGAACTGTAAATATTCCAGTTCAAATAATGCAGCGCATTAAGTGCAGCCTCCATATGCCGCGGCCCCGGTCAGATGGGAAACAAGTGCATGCCAGAGGACTTTCGCCACTCTAAGCAACAACCTCAGGCTTTGGAACTGCTGTGGGACAGATCAAAGAGCCCCAAAGGCTGCAAACAAAAGAAGACTTTAAAAAGGCCTGCATTCATCATCAAAAGATCCATGCACACGCCATCTCTCACTTTCATTTCCATCATCTGTTGCAATGAACTGCATCTTGTATCTATATTGATAAACCAGGAGGAACTGGGAGTTGATGTTGATTGAAAGTGCAATATTTAGTTTAATGTGGTGACCTGGTCTGTAGATGGCTACAAAGAAATCCAAACTACACTTTAAACTTCTTTTTTTTTCCAGAGCAATTAAAATGCCTGGTAAATGTTTTATTGCATTTTTGGGCTTAATGTCAGCAATTTATTGCATTTAAGTGAACTTTGCGGTGTTTTTTGCTGCGCATTCTAGCAACATCTCTTATGAAGAAAAATATATGTGAGTATGATTTTTACCCACTACTGTATGAGAAATGTTATCTCAAAATCATTATCTGGAAAGGTTAGCTCACAAGAGTGTTTGACTGCGTTTTTACTGTGTGTGTATCCACGTGCATGTATGTATCACTGCGGGCTACCGTACAATGGTGTATTCCCATTTTCTCTGTGTGGCAGCTGGCTCTCATCAAATCTCATCTGGGAGCATTTGATTCCAAGGTGCCTGTTTCCCCTCTGTCTAATCTCAGTTTTGCTAGGGTGCAGGCGAAATCTAAGGCAAGCACTACCGCTGTAATTAGCATCCTTTTCCTTTCTGAAATCACATCACATTAAAACACTGAGCTCAAAGCTTCACAAACATAGCAAACCAACACCCATTCTGTAGCTAAATGCCTCTGTTGCAGACCCTTTTTTCTCGCTTTTGTATTCCTGATATTGTATGTTGATATGCAGGATTGACCCTCCGGCAGAAAGTTCAGGACAATAACTCAGTCCAGACTCCTTCCCTCATGCAGCTCGCGGTTTCTCACCTTGGGCTTTAGTTACCCCGCTAACTTCTGGAGCAGGAAACACACACTAGATTGGAGAGATGACTTTGTTTGTACAGGCACAGTTTCGCTTTCTCTCCTTCTCATTTTTTCCTCCTTTTCTGATTCCTTTGACAGTTATACTGCTCACTTTTGCACGGGTTTAGTACATTACTTGCAACAAGGAATGAAAAAGAAGTGAGTTTTAGACTTGGTCTCCAGTCAGGCCTTTGTTTCCAGTTGCCTTATGCCATAGAAGTTTTGGGGGGGACACAAATCCTATTACTTGATCAGGAGCAGAATATGGAAATGCGCAGATTATGCTTACCTGTATCTGTAGCTGGCAGGTGGAGCTGAGGCCTGGAGTGCCGTGGTCAGCGGCCGTCACTATGAAAATGTACTCGGCTCGCTCCGCCCATCTTAGCGGGGAAGCGATTCTCAGCTCACCAGTGGTTGGGTTAAGAGTGAAACGTTCTGCTCTGGCACCTTTAGAGAAAGCAACAAACACTGATGTCAGCTCAAAGTTGAGTTAAACTGACCATTGCAGTTATTTTGGGGCTGTAGCTGTGGCACCTGTTATCAGTTAGCTGGTAACCCTATAAATAACTCAAGTCTCCTTTAATTACATCCATTTAGCTAAGGGGATCCCCAGCAGGCTACTGGGTTCAACTAAACTGAGCTCCAGAGTAAAGCTACAAACTAAACTGGAGGACACAGCTTCTGGTGAGCAGCTCCAACAAGCACTATGACTTCAGAGGCAAATGCAGGAGATGACAGGAGAGAGGTGAAGAGGTAAAACACAACGGTGACATAAAAGTGATATTGTCCATCATCAAGGATGTGATACCATGTAGACATAGAATATTTTCATATCTTACACATCTGGAATTGAGGATTTATTTTTAACATATCACTTGTGACTATGGAAATATATTTTTTATATTCTGTAGTTAATGTTGTAAAATTAAGGTCACATCTTACAAATGCACCTTTAACAATTAGATTATTATGCAAATATAGACGGAAGTGTTCTATTCATAGAAATAAACCCACCGGATAAAGAGTAGTATACAGTGCCATTTTCTCCCTCGTCTGGGTCTTTAGCTGTCACTGTCCCTAGGCCTGTTCCAGATGGAAGCCCCTCCATCACCTTAAAAGGACATTGCATTGAGGGACGGTTATTCATATATCTTTCTCTAACATACAAGCAGTATCTTCCTGTCATTGCGCTTACAACATAGAATTGGACTTTAAAAAATACCAAAAAAAGAAAAACTTTAAAAAACTGCTGTTTCCAAATATTCATTGGAGTAATTATACTGTATTATACAGTAAAATTAAGTGTAGTCTTTAATTCTCACCTGAAAGAGCAGTTCCCTGTCTGGTCTGGCATGGGTGAAAGTGGGGGTGTTGTCATTTTCGTCCAGGACAGTAATATGTGCAGTACCAGTGGCACTACGAGGAGGTGTACCGCCATCCTGTATGACCACAACAAGCTGGTAGCTGGACTGCTCTTCTCTGTCTAGAGCAAGCCTTGTACTGATCTCACCTACAGATGAAGAAAGGAAGAGAAACCCTTAACTGTGATTTTGTGTAAAATGTAGGGGGAGTAATTGCCATTCCCCATTTAACTGACAAACCCAAATCCTTAATTCATTCTTAATTAATAATTAAAACAAACTGCTTCACGTGTACTAGTGTTTTTAAATTACAGTAAAAGTCACATTTTCTATCTCACCTGTTTGGGAATTGATCTGAAAGTGTCTGTCTGTGTGCAGCAGCTTGTAGGTGAGCCGAGCATTCAGTCCAGCATCTCTGTCTGTGGCAGACACCCGTCCAAAGCCTGTCCCTGCCAGCAGGTTCTCTCTGACGGCCAAGAACACCCTCTCCCGGCTCAGTCTTGGGGAATTGTCATTCTCGTCAGTTACCGTCACCCTGACCGTGGCACTCCCAGTTCTTCCAGCTCCTCCTGGGCCTGATGTTGCCAGGACAGTCAACAGGTACATGTCCTTCACCTCCCGGTCCAGAGAGCTACGAACAAACAGCCAACCGCTATCCGGCATGATGCCAAACCCAGCAGCGTCTCCATCAGGCCTCAGGCGGTAAGAAATTGGGGAGGAGAATCCCCCACTCCCAGAAGCCTCAGTGTTGAGAGCTCGAACCTGGAGAAAGCGCACGTTGAGGGGTGTGTTTTCCCGTAGCTCTACGCGGTAGGTCAGAGTATCAAAGTTGGGGCCTTGCGCATCTTGAGCTTGGATGTGGACCACGAGAGTGAAAGTGGAGCTGAGCTGAGGTGCTCCGCCATCTTTGGCAACCACCTGAAGATCATAGCGTGGGACACTTTCGTACGACAGACTCCCGATCAAACGTACTTCCCCACTGCCACGGTCAACACCAAATGTCCTCTGGCCATTGCTGCCTGCAGCCCCAGCAGACCCCAGGTCAAAGCTGAGTTGACCGTTGTGACCAGAGTCTTTGTCGGTGGCCTGAATGGTATAGATAACAGTCCCCATTTTGGTGATCTCAGGCAAGAGGAGGGACTCTGATGAGGTGGGGAGGAAGGTGGGGGCGTTGTCATTGACATCTGAAATGGTTATTCGTACCCGGCTGGTTCCGTATGCTGGGGGAGAGCCAGAACGTGCCTGAATCTGTAGGTCAAGACTGAAACAGGTTTCGTGGTCTAGAGGACGGGCAGTGCGAATGGTACCAGAGGCACTGTCTACTGCAAAGTAACCATCAGGGTCTCCAGAGGAGATGGAGTATAAGACATGTGAGACACCTGTATGGAAAAAGCAGAGAAACAGCAAAAGAAACCATTATCCATGTCCATCCAAAGTCAAAAGGAAAAAAAACATAACAGATCCTCCTCCCGGTCTTGGTAGACAGCCCCAGGGTGTGTGTTTATTTAATCTATAGAAGTGTTAATGAAGGGTTACATGCACTCAAAGTGGGTGCTGGAGATAGGATCACTGAAAGCCCTGTACAGTTACACAGACAGAGATAAGTGTTCTCTGTCCACTAAACCACTGAGAACACTTCATTCTGACTCCCACTCAGAATTACAGCCCCATTCAATTCCACTTCTCCATCATTAATTCTGAGAGAAAATAAAGGTCTAACCACAGTGAAAATAATCCCCAGTAAAGCCCACGCTGTGTGATGGATGTGATTACTTAATGGACTATATGCTCTTGCGTATTTATGCGACCGCTCTGGTGAGAGGCACAGTAAGACATCATACACTCTCCAGCCCATGAGTGCATTCTTCTGCTGGTACCTCTCGAGATTAAACCAATTAAGTCACATTAAACACTTTCCCCTTAAAGACTAAAGCGATAAATACTGAAATGACCATCAAACATCAACAGAGTAAAGAGAAAACACTCCAACAAAGGAACTTGAGAGTACAGACTTGAATTCCTCACCTGTCTTGGCAGCAGCGCGGACGACTCCTACTGCCGTTCCCCTGAGAACATCCTCAGACACAGTAAAGAAATAATGGGCCTGTTCAAACACAGGGGACGCCACTGAGCCTCCCACCACACTCACGTTTACCCTGGCATTGACTGGCGCCGTCAAACCGCCGCCATCCTCGGCTGATATCACCATGGAGATGACGGTGTTGGCTTTCCCGTGGAGCGAGCGAGAGAGAGAAATAACACCTGTATATGAAGACAGACATATGTAAATTTTAAAGAGACCAAAGCAGGCACATTTCACTGTACATCATCCATGGACTTCTATTCAATGCGTTTACCTGTGTCCTTGTTGAGTGTGAAAAAAGGAGAGCCACCTCCTGGTACCGTGCGGTAGGTCACCCTCCCATTTTCCCCAGAATCCGGGTCATTTGCTGTGACCTTGACGACAGATGTTCCTGGGGAACTATGGGTACTGAGACTGACTGCGTATAGGACTGGATAGAAGGCAGGTCGGTTGTCATTGATGTCCACCACCAAGACCCTTACACGAGCCACTGAGCTCAAACCGCCCTGAAACAGCAAGCAAGACAGCGATATTAAGCATGTTTAAGTGAGGAGTCTAATTAAACAAAGAAAGGCTGTAGAAATTCCTGAGCACAGTCAACGTCAGATTTGTTTTCTGTCCCTTGGTGAAAAGCGACAACCCAGTTCCACTTCTCTTACAAAACTGAGAAAGTAGATTTGTACTGTGAAGACGAAACAGCTGTGAAGCAGAAAAAATGAGTTTTCTGTTGAATGTGGCCAATAAATACAGCCAATGAACTGTAGCAGGCCCTTGCATTTGTCAGAGTTTGCACTCATTACAATGTATCTGCCGGCTTAGTTTTATGAACCCATTAAAAACAGGGATAGTCCAGTTGGAAGAAACAGACACCATACTGAATTAAGTTGGAATGTGCTTTTTTTTTGGGGGGGGGGGGCATTTATTCATTTATTTGATAGGGACAACCAAAGTGGAGAGAGTGAGAGTGGAGAGGGGGTTGGGGTGACATGCAGAAAGGGAGTGCGGGAAGAACACAGCTTTGGTAAATCAAGGTAAACACAGAAGTGGCTAAAGCAAATAGTGCGTCAATGCGGTCAAGTAATTTAACATATTTGAATCAAATGTTAGCCTATACAAAAAGTGTATAAACAGACCAAACCCTCTGTGTTTCACTCTGATTGCTTTGCCATGCTGTCGAGTCCCCCTTGATTTGTTTGAAGACATACAGCAAGAGACAGGGTGCTTACTTTTTAAAGCATGCCTCTTTGATCAGATTTATTTCAGTGTAGCTGAATACATGTTTAATTTGCCTTCAGCCTGAGGCACGCAATTGGCCATAGAGGAACATTATGAAACAGTACTTCGAGTGAAGCCTAGTAGAGTCTTTAGATCTCATTTAGAAGAGTAATGCTGTAATTTGATTGCTCAAAAGATGCAAATGTTACAGAGCTGAGTTAAGAGTGAACGGGATGGCACAACACAAAGTTTCCACCATTAGCCGTTAGCACAAGAATGGAAATAGGAGGAAACAGCTAATTTGGCTTTATCCTGAAGTGACTAAAACACCAACCAGGCTCTCTGAGGTTAACTAATTAACACAATGTGTACCACATATAAACGCAAACTGGGATTTTTATGGGGAAACATTGTTCCCTAGCTGCCAATGATACAGTAAGACAAAGCAAGATACAGTGTTAGAGGTGGGGCCCAGTTCATTAGTTGGAAAGTTGCTCAGTAATTGTTAAACTTCTCAGGATTGAATAAAATGATTTGAATCACTACTTTCATATCCTAAGCTTGAAAACTTTCTTTTATTTTGGCCTTTGTGCATCACTTGACATTGTAAATTTATAGTTTGCCTACTAGGCCAATATTGCTTCACAGCCTGGCACTCCTCTTGGAGGTTTGGTTGCTTTTCCCCCCTGCTTCCAGTGCTAAATTACTACTTCTTTATACCACATGCTGTAGCTGTACGAGTCGTATCAATCCTCTCTCCTTTAATCTTTGGTAATAGAGAGAAACTTATTTGTAAAAATGTTTTCCTTCACAGATTGATTCGTTTGCCAGTATGAAATGGTAGCAGAAATTATAACTTATGATTTCAAGTCAAACATGTACAGTCCCTCGTCCCGGTCCAGAGCTGTTCGGGTGCAAAGCTGGCCAGACTTCTTGTCTATGGTAAAGTGGGTTGGTGGTGCATTTCCAGAGCCAGAACCCAGGGTGTAGGATACAGCCCCAAAGGAACCACGATCCTCATCTGTGGCAGACACCTGCAGGAAAAGAGGCATGATTTAAGACCTGGTTAGTCACCAGTGCTAAACAGCCTGTGAGACATGAGGATGTCAGAAAATCATGTCCAAGCATGTCCAGGAATCTGCATTAAAGAAAGCGTACATGTGTCGTAAATATTATATACGAGCTAAGGGCCTTTCTGTGATCACAATAACGGCCACAAGACAGTCATCCCACAAGCATACATCTGTCCAATTATCACACACCATAGAACTACTTGATATAATTTCTAGGGTACTACAAAAACTGAGCATCTGCGAGAGTAATTCACTTTTATGGATCACAGATATGGGGTATGTTCAAAAAATAGGCCTGGCAAACTGGCAAAGAGATAAATCGTGTATTGTGTTATCAGGAATCTGGAGGGAGGGAAGTGACAGGTCATTTTAAGTAAAAGAGAGACCAGGAGACTTATGATAGAGGTGATAACTTTGGTTCAGGGGTCAACACAGGCACTTTAAATAATGTTGAAAGGTCAAGTGAGCCGAACTGGTTTTCAACTGGCATTTAACAGACTGACTGGGAGGGCCACTTAAAGACTCACATCAGACGTCATATCTTACGCCATATTTCTCCTGCAAGGACCCCAAACTGTTTACACATACTTACAACAAATAGAGGTCTATTTACCCAGCCCTTGACCCCAGTTGTCTCTTCTGCCTAACATCCCTCTTTGCATTGCACACACACAGAAAAACATTCAAACAAAGATTCTATGTTCCGATTAACTCTATAAAACAAAAGTCTCATTATATATCAAAGATTTCCCTGAAAAACACAAAAAGGAAATGTCCTCTCCGGTGTTTGGGCCAGACTAAAGTTTTTCGTTGTCTATAACATTACTAGTAGAATAATAGCAGTAATAGACAAGTTTTCAGTGATACTTCTGAGCGTTATGTTGATGGCTGCTGTATATATGTTTTGTAGTAAGAAATTAAAAATAAAGTTGAAAAATGTTTTTCCAAAAGTTTGAATAAGAATGAACTGTTTTGAGGAAAGACTACGAAGAAATCATGCCTAATTTTTTTTAAACATTTGAAATTTTTATTGTTGTTGTTTTATTTTCCTACATTTTTTTTTTTTTTACAAAAAATCTTGTTATATTATTCTTAAAATCTCACAATGGCACTAATAATCTGTTGTAATATCTTCACATAAATCTGGTTTTTGTAGATGCACTTTAACTTAGTTGTCATAGTGTCGACTCAAATAAGGGTTAAAATTAAAAGTAAAGCACAACTTTCTTATCTGTGCATGTTTTAATGATTTAATCACATGCCTTAATCCTACAGTACATCTGAACTTGCTCTAGCCCCGATCCTCACAGAGTGCCGGACCACCATAGCAGACGTCCGGCATCGACCTTCCTCCCATCCCATCAACACGTGTCTTCACCATTACCTACGGTCTATAGACAGACAGAAACACTACCACCTCATACTCTTGCTCCTATAGGATATTAAAAATCAGGAATATTAGATCAGCTCCTTTTCGGTTTACGGTCATAGTGTTACCACGGCTAGACGGCTGTGGTTTCTGAGTGGTCACACTGTACCTCCTACTTTGTTCAGTGTTTACACCTGGGGGTTTTAGATCATTGCTGGGACTTCCTGCAGAGTACAGTGTTGAGACTAACACTATCTTTGCGATCTGGGCTCATGTCAGGCTGCTCCTCATTTCTTTCTGCCTGTGATGGATTAACCACCTGTGGTGACGAGAACAAAACGACCATGTACAAATATGACGACCCCATCCTTCTCACTAAATCTAATTAAAGAGGCTTAATCACCCATGACCGCCCACCCGGTCCGTGTGACTTCATCCTGACCTCTATCTTTACCTCAAAAAAGTCTGGAGATCACCAAGATGAGGGACAGCGTGTTCTACACTGGATAAGGCAAAAGAAAATATGTGATGGTGTTACTTTTATATGAAATGAAGATAATATTAAAGTGTGCTTGTAAGTGGCTTTTTGAACTGGCATAGAGGCTGGGAAGCAGGACATTGATTTCCACACACTCAAGACAAGATAAACACAGGATTGTAATAAAAATATGCAAGCACACTTCCACAAAATCCTATAAATTTCAAGATGCGGTGTTTTACTGCTGCAGCAAACTTGTGCAATATGGTGGCAGTTACATGGTTCCAGCCTTGAAAAAGCTGAAGCAGAACAAAAAATTAAGGTAAAACAGAGAGGGAAACAAACCCCCAAGGTTAGGAAAACATGACAGCGTTGTCAAAGCATGGCAGCTTAAAATGTTTTGCAGGGAAGAAAATCCTATATCAATCCTTCTGAAGAGACAGGAGCATGGAAGCACAGTACCAATTGTCAGCTTATATTATGCAGGCAGGAAGGTACAATCAAACCAACATGGTGATTTGGTACCAAACACTCCCGGTTAACTGTCGTATCCTGCGTCATCGCTTATCTTGGCTAAAGAAAACAGCACAAGTTTAAAGGTAATGAGATTTTGTCGTAAACCCACACTCTCAACACATCTTCCTAAATCAACAGATCTGGGGGGCCAGACAAGTGTTTGAAATGGAAGAATTCCTCCCACACCAGAGCCAATTCTCTGCATGACCAGCAAGCCAACCCTGGTTCTGATTGCCAATTCATCATCGTATTCTTAGTATCCCTCCGTGATAAACACACAACTACATAGCAACACGTACACCAACAGTTGTCCATCTCATTTAACATGTAAATGTCTCTTTATTTGTTTGTGTAGTGCTTGCCTCTGTAAGTCTTTAAGTCTTCTACTCTTGTGTACAGTCAGCGTCTGGGTATTCTGGTAATTGAAGCCTTCTTTTTAATGGAAAGGTCTAATTTTGGTAGCCATGTTTTTGGATAGGTCCTCAGTGTCTCTCTCTAGACCACTGCACCTCTTCAGTGCATCATCAATCACCGTGTACTACTTTGGCTGTTGCAGCATTTTACAGATGTAAGCTTCGGCTGAAGTAAAAACACAAATCCTATGTTGGATTTGGATACTGGTTGGATAATATATTAGAGAACCATAGTGGTTGGTTTTGCACTAAAACTAATAGCAGCCTGGAAGGTTGTTCCTTTTGGAAAATGGTTTTCAGCAAAGCCAAGTGCATCCAATTTGTAGTGAATGGGCTTAAGCGTGCAAAACCAATGTGGTTCTTTTCTGTGGGAGCGCTGATATCCCACCTAATGCGATCACGAAATGCATCAGCATGTTGAGAAAAGATTTAGTAAACATGAACAGCAGGGAAAGGCATAAAAACAGACAGACAACAAACACAATTAACTTTTACTATGGAAAGTTGAATTGGGATTCATTTTACAGTGGTATAAAAGGCAATATTTTGTATGTGACAGTACACATTAGCAGTAAAAACAAAAAGCCTACGGAACGTCAGTCAGAACCATGCTCATATGACAGGGACGTAGCTGAAATGTGTGTGTCTTGCATGGTAATGATGACCTGTAGAAACTCATATTATGCACTCGTATCTGGCGTACCTGTGCAGTTTTCTTCTTGACTTTGAGGACTTTCACTGCGTTTATCAAATGCTCCAGTTGAGCTTTTGCCAGCCATCTGATCTTGTAACAAGTGAAACATAAATTCATCCAGCATGGTTGGAGCTCAAGATTTCCATAAAATACTTTGATCTACTTATCATGTACGTGCATCTGTTAAAAGAAACCGAATAAGTCATATCCAGTGCACGTCAGCTTGGTAAGCTGTATATGAAAAACAGTCAGGATGAGTGCGCTGTGTATTGGACTCAGCCAAGACAAAGGCCTGACACTTTTCACCCCTGACTGACAGTAGAGGAGCCATCACTAGCAAAGCTCTAGACCCCATCAGTCACTCTTCTTCCTATCTTTCTACCTTCCCATTTGCCATCTTCTATTGTGCTACCACTTTCTAAAGATACATGCGGACGGCTCTCTGAGGAACCACTAAGAACTTGGACGCAAACCTAACCCTTTCCTATCTGCAATTTGAAGATCTCCCACATCTCCCAGAGTCATCCGTCAGTGATGCTGCTGAGGTGTGGTCTCCTGTATGTAATGGGGTGCCAATTAACAGACAACATCCACACCAAATATTATAAGTGAGGGGCCGGACATCTGCTTAGTTCCAGGTTTTGCTTGACTTTTCTATACTGGATTGTGTTATTTAGTTTTTTTTTTGTGATGATTCAACCGTTCGCCTTTCTGTCTTTCTCTGTTTGTTATACTCATAACTTTCTCTCTTTTCCTGTCTTGTATCTCCTGTCTCCTCTCTCTTCTCCTCTGCGCTCATTTTCTCCAGATGTAGGCGCTGCTCCAAGTAGATACTGCTGGTTTCTGCAGTTTGTCTGTGTACAACATCGGCTCGTGTCAGAGCGAATCCACACAAGGCTTCCTGGGCACAGCTACACTTTTGCTGTGGCTCTGGACTTTTATAGCTTCTCATAATGGAGAACGAGAGAGAGATTGGATAGGCTTTTGTGGTAAAGTGCAGAGACGTTTCCCAGGCTTATCTACTCTCCCAATGATGTTTGGAAAGCAATCATCATCTCCAAGGTCAGGTATCGGAAGAAGAAACTTAATTGTAAAAAAAAAGAAAGTTGTGCCACCGCACAAAGATTTTAAGAATATTTCAGGAGAACTTATTTTCAATTTTGTTTATTCTGTGTTTTAAACCTAATAACAAAGATGGGAGAGAACTCTAGCTGACTTTCAGCTCAACCACAAAATAGGAAGTACTTTGAATTGAATTCTTGAGGTGTCAGAAATGAACTTGAGGAACACTTTGAATCGCATTATTACCGATCTAACTTTCTATGAATTAGACCCAAGGTATAATAGACTTTAAAAGAGCAGCATTGTCCATAGTAATACCTTGATAAAACTGAGACTTGCAAACCGAGTGCATTATTTTTGTATAATTGCATACGGGCTGAAGTTATTTAAAACAAACTGAAATAGGAGTCAGGATTTGAAGGCAATAACTGCGTTTGAGCTAAAACATTCACTTAAGTTAAACCTTCATTTAACACATTCCTTTACTCTCCAGTAAGTTCAACCTCGCATAAGCCATTCTGAAGTCCCCAAATCAATTTTTTCCTTTCCGTAGCCAATGAGCTGAGGCACTAAATGGGTACAATTAAGATATATTCCGAGGAAGAAGTGAAGGCAATCGCAGGTGGGAGAGGAGGAGGGAATAGTTTTGGCAGAGGAACAAAAGGCAGAGTTAATGATAACATAAGACTTTGAAATGGGAGTGGGGAGGGCCGAGGCTTCATCCCGCTCCTAGTTCAATCTCCATTCCTACCTTGACCTCCCCTTTCTATTTGAGCGTTCCACCTCTTTTCTGTCCTCTCCTTCCCTTGTTCTTTTCAGCACCCTATTATGGCAAGTGCTTGTTGTCTTTCATGTGGAGTTCACGGCTGGAAATGATTAGGAACATCAAACCACTGAAGGGAAAAGGAGGGGAGGGAGTTGAAAGAGACGGAGTGAAAGGAATTGACTTCTATATTTGGAAGAAAGAATGGTAATATTACTAATGAACATAATAAGGGAGGTTGGCCACTAAAAACTGAATGTTTCTGTCCATTCACATGTGCATTATTGTACATGCACACGATTGTGGATGCTGTAAACTATACTATGGAATTACAGCTCCAGCACGGAGTTTACGTAGTGGTGTGGTAAAGGACACAAGAGCTGTTGTTCAAAGTCTGTTCCATTTATGTCCAACGTTGACTTTTCTCATTCTTTCTAGTTATACATGAGTCTGCTAACATTTTATCCTCCAGCCATTCCTTTAGGGCTGGTACACACCAACCTGACATTAAGAAATGTCTTATCCACAACACAGTGACCTCCCAATCAATAAGATTGATTAAAAAAGATGAAAATGGCACTTGTGTTGTCAGCTCTTGGCCTGTTGTTTGTGCAAGAATTAAGAAAGAGACAAAACACAAAATTAAGAAGAACCGCACTGAATGGGTGAAATCATGGATCGTACAGTGACTGGGTCTAAGAGCTTTCCATTTCCACCTCTTTAACGGCCAAGGAAAATGAGCTCTCTCACCGGACGGGCCAGACACTATTCGGCATTGGGTCAGCTGATATGAACAAATGAGGGAAAAACAATGCCGATGCTGTGGAACACACCAAAAAGACGAGGGCCACAGACACCAACAGATATTCCCTCAGGCCAATCTGCTCTAAGCTATTTGTACAAAGCACGACCCAGCAATTATACCAGGCCTATCGTCATCAGCTTGATGGATAAACAAGCTGCCCTATCATTTCTGAAAACAGGTAGAGGAAGAAAGGAGCGGGAGGGGAGTGAGGTTAAAAGTAAGGTCAGAGGGAGACAAAAAACTAGTTACAGGGCTGGACAGAGGGATAGAAGCACACAAAGAGGGATGACATCACCTCACTGGACTCTGAAGAGTGATAAGAGACGCAAGGGGATTTAGAACGTAGTGATCCTATCTCGTGCAATGTGGCAACTCTTAACACGGGTGTGCAATTGTCTGTACCGTATGTGGTGCCCCCCTCCCCTTCAAGGATTCTTTTCAAAGAGAAACCCACGGGCCGCGACTGACAGCTGGCCCGATCAGCGCAGAAATCCATCCTATTTTTTACTTACTGTTAAATATTTATAGCTGTTTAAACCCGCTTTCTCTGTCAGTGTCTGGGGTCTAAGTAAGACTCACACTGGCTGGCACAGCAGCTGCATATCTGTGAAATACCCAAGGTTTTATTGTCCCTTTCTGCTAACAGGGAAGCTAATGAGGTGCTTAAGGTCAGGTGTCAGAATTGTAGGGTGAATGCTTGTGTTCACCGCCCAAAGCGCCAAATAAAAATAGTGACTATACATTCCCATTTGTAGCCATTAAATGGCTTAAAGCCCACAAAATGATAGAAGCAATATGGCCCACAAACATCAACATTTTTTATAAAGCATAATTAGGGAAATCAACATTGTGCTCTTGTCAGTGACCCTTGGTCAGCAATCAAATTAAGGTCCTTGTGTGCTTAATGAGGCTCAACACTTTCACATTGTTGATGAGCATTGCAATGGCTCTGTTTTATACATTTTTTATATAACAAAATAAAGCAACGGGGAAGCAGAAGCTGCTAAAGCAGAGGAGGCAGAAATTCAGGAGAGAAAGGCCATTATCTTTGATTTACACAACAAGGTCTGTCATATAAAGTGATGATTATCACTTTTTGTCCCTCAACAGTAATTTGGCTCTGCAAATGAAGAGAAAATAGTAATTAGGGAGTAAGTAAGAGAGCACAAAGATGGACTGGAGCAAGACCTCAGACGGGTCACCGCTGTCTTAGACAGTCTGAGTTTGTTTGGGTTTTTTTTTTTTTTTAGATGAATGATCCACTGTTGCCTTGGAGACACCACTCTCATTGATTTCATATCCAACTAGCCACTATATTGGTGTGTGTGTGTGTATGTGGGTGAGCAGTTCTGATTATGAGTATTGATTAATCCATATGTGAGGGCAAAAAGCACACAAAGAAGGAAATCAATAACTGTGGTTTAAATGATGACGACTGCTGCTGAAGACCTAGACAAAGTCAATGCAAGCCTCCTCCGGAGAGCTAAATTATTCTCAACAAAGTCAGCAAAACTGCTAAAAAGGAAAAGTCCTTGTTGTGAAATGGATGCATGCTGCTAAGAAAACCATCTGTCGATGTATATTTATACTGTATTGACCCTCTTTGGGTGATTTTGATAAAGCTGATCACGGCCTTAAAATGAAACTATCAAACCTTCATTATATGAGTCTGAGATTTTTAGACTTAAGTTTTCCAATGACATTGTTCAAGCTGAATAAAAACATACACCGTACAAGCTGAAAATGCTACATAAAGGTTCAGGCTTATCCCTGATGATTGTGAGGCTTCGCTCCACTAAACCAAAATAGTGTCTTTAAGCCCCTGGAGGCCTCCAACCATTCACTCATGCTTCCTGGATATGATCCCTTAGTCCATGGGACAGTTTCATCATGGTTTTGTCAGACATGTTAACAGGGAGCTCTAATTCTTAGGAAAATGGAGATAAATTTGACCAAACTTTGGGCAAATTAGACAGAATTTGGGTTTTGGTACCAGCACTATTTATTTTAACTGTGGCAGGGCCATAATTCTTTTTTTTTTTTTTTTTAATTTTTCTTTTATTTTTTTTTTTTTTTTTTTTCAATTTTACTGATTATTATATAGTAATGTCCACTATCCACAATCTAAGTAAATGGTAAGTAAAACCACATTACCTACTGAAGGTTTTGGTTTACAGATTTTTCTAGAGTGAAACGTGCAATTTGACTTTTTATCTGGCTTTTTATCTGTTTATCTGGCTGGTAAAAAAATTTTTGGGATGTGTAAGTTCACTGATGCCATTAATCTGACATTTTCATTTGAGGTGCAAACTTGGTTGAGCAGGCAACCAAACATGAACCACTGAAAAGCCACAAACCTTTCTATCCCATTCTCTATCCCACTCTTCACCAAAAGCTCAAAACATGGCAGATAAAAATGGCTGACCTCATTAAAGCACAGAGGAAAACTCCAAAAGATTTGTCTCTGCCACATTGATTCCTTATATCTTAAACATGCGGCACTGCTGTGGTTGGAGCATTGTTGTATAAGTTGCCAGATGGAAGCCTTTAACGCAAAGACTTATTGCGTTATTTATCTATTACTATCTCTGTGTCAGGGCTAAGAATACAATAAATCTTGCCAAAATTGAGTAAAACGATTCTAAAATTCAAACTAAATCACGGGTTTACAAAGTAAATCTGATTGAAACCAACCCACGGTCAGCAGAGCAGCAGGCTCTTTCTTGTTACATGCGTACAGGCTTCCAGGATAGTCGAAGCCAGATTTTTGTCTGTATAAACATTTATGTTTCAGTGTCATTTTATTTCCAGATCTGTAAACCAACACGCAAGCAATGTGGGAGGTTCACACTAATAAGGCAGAGCGTGTTTATCGTTAAAAGGGGGCTTGGCTTTATTGGCTCAACTTGCTTTTTTCCAAGCCAATACTCATCTGACAATATTACTTTCAGGGATGGTCATTTCAACCTACGTATATGTTCGGCATATGTGTGTGTCTGCATGCGTGTGATCAAATCAATGTAAGTCTTAAGGGTCAAAGGTGAGCCAAACCTCCAGCTGAGCCTCTCCTCTCTTGACCCCTTGAGGCAATTCTGCGTGTGTTTTTTGGGTGGGTTGTAACACGTCACCCATGACATTACAACAGCGTATCACTGAGAAAAAAAAGAGGGAGGAACACCTGTTGTATTTCAAAGAAAAAAGTGTGGCAGGCTTCATTACAGGGGAATTAAAAACCTGTGAGCATTGCTTGTTTTTCATAGTTTAGGATAATGGCATATCAGCACATGGATCAAATTAGCAGTGTGTGACTTATATTTCCTTTGCTATCTCTGCTTTTGCAGCTGAATCCCTCATCTACATCTGCAGTTTCTCCCTCTTGCCCTCGTTCCGCTCGAGGTCGCGTACCCTGACCAACCTCCGCCCATGGAAAGTGACAATAGTAAAAGAGTGAAAGCAGAAGCACACTGAGAACTTTAAGTTTACATGTGGTGTCGGGTAACCCTGATAGTTATTGAGCACAGAAAGGCATTTCAGCCTCAATCCACTGTGTCCATGTGTGTTTTATATACTGTGTCTGCACGCTTCAAATTGTAAAGGAATAACAGTGTCTGTTATTCATTTCCACAAACAATATATTAAAAAGTGACTGTGACATCCAGGTCTGGATAAGTACGTACACACACAAAAGCAAGTCTTGTGCAGATCAGCCCAAACTAAATTGCTTATTAAGACAAAGTAAGTCACATTTACTTGAATAACGTTAACCAGCTTTGCATAGCTAGCCCAAGATAATTCAATATTAACGCAAATCAGCTCTGTGCAGATTTAAAATCTAAATATAGCATTACCATTAGTCACAGACATACACAAAATATATAGGTATGTGTGCATGATGCCTAATTTGACACAAATTGGTGGCCCAATTGGTGAAGACTTTGAAAACTTGAAGCAATAAGCGAAAGTTTTGTGCACATTGTGAGCAATACTGTGGAATATACGTTCACAAGCTGACAGTAACTTGTGTGACCAAACCTTGTGTGCATCCATGCCGCACTAATTGATAGCTCCAGTTTGTGTTATCGCACTGTACATGGCCTTGACCTGGTGCATTTTCCTCAGTCATGTGCACGAAAAGGGTCATACAACAAGCAGCAAAGCATAACGACCGACAATGGGGCTAAGCTGATTGTGCAGTTAGGAGTAACAGCCAGCTATGATAACTTGATTAGCCTCTCGTTGACCTGGACCTGAACCGTGGAGTCAGGGATGGGTCAACCGCTCAGTGGTTGCTGAGGGAAACAGAGGTTTGTCTCTCTGCATTAAGGCTCATTAGCATCAGAGAAAGATAAAAGTAAACACAGTTAGCAAATTTAATGTTGAGAAGGTTAAACTGCTTGGGTCTCACGCAAGAGCCTGGAGGTCACGAACTCCAGCGGCTACAGAGAGTGTCTGTTGGTGATTTAAAGACGAGCAAGTGCTGTTAAACAAATCATTCTCACTTACACAGAAAGAAACACGGACACACTGCCAAACTGAACGGCTGAAAGGTCTGCAAGGGTCAATGCAATCACATCTGACCTACAGAAAGACAAGACAGCCTCCGTCTGTGTGTGTGTGTGTGTGTTGGGGGGGGGGAGGATATTAGACTCTGCACTTACATATTCATACACAGCCCGAAGGCTTGAAAAACCAAGTTATCCTTGTTAAATTAATTTCCTGACCTGGCACATATGAGGTGAATATGAGGAAGTGGCAAAAAAAACCTAGTCCTGATTCCTAAAGCACCTGTCAAATCACAGTCTGGATGGGACCAAATACTCAAAGCTCTGACCATCCACTGCCGAGACAGCAATTATCCTTCTCAGGATAATTCATTCTGTCTAAATCTTAAATCCTCTTGGTCCTTCTCTGATATTTTTTTCCTTGATTTGCTCCTCATGTTTCTCATCTGCCTTCGTCTGTTTTTTTGAGAGAGGATTAAAGTTAATTGTTCCTTTGGGCCGGCAACTTTCTGTCTCTCTGATCCAGCACAAACAAAAGACAGTCAGTGTGGATAGTGACCACCTATCAGATTAAAGAATTGATCAAACTAGTTCATAAACCCCAAAACACACTTGCTTAACGAGGTTGCCACGGACGAAGAGCATCATTAAATACAGACACATGTGCACAGAGCTAGCAGCCTCCCCCCACCCCCTCTCCCCATTATCCTCTTCTACAGCTCAGCTGGAATTTCCAAGAAAAACAAGCTGGTGAGGCAAGATGCAGGCCGGGGTCAAAGAGACAGCCAACTCCTGCAGGGAGCGAATCAGGCACAGATAAAGAACAGGGGAAAGTAAATGAGAGCGAATGGACAGAAGAGAGAGAAATGGGTTGGGGTTTGCACACCTAGAGATGTGTGGAAAGGAGTCTTAAATCAGCTGCACGTCCGCACCTCATCAGTCAGCTCGCTGGGAAACGGCTTCTCAACGCAAAGACCCATTGCAAGCAAAGCAGTAGCTTCAAGCGCAAATGCTGCAGAGTCTGAGCCATAAATGACTCCAATCTCTGCCACAAAAAAAAAAACCAAAACAACTTTATAAGTATTCCAGGTATTGAATTGGGAACAAAGGAATGTTGAATGCTTAGACAGTTGCTTTATCCGAATGTTGGGAAACTGGAAATTATAATTACTCTAACGGAGACAAAGAAGCAGAGATAAGCTGGGATGGAGATTAATTTGAAGTTGAATAGTCTCCACACCAAGACTTTAGTTTCAAAGAAAGAAATAATGAGACTCTAGTGACTCTGATTAGTTGAGGGCCCTTTTCTGTCCTCATCACTCCATCTTTCCCACTATCTCTGCTCGCTGTGCTGAATCATTAATACGTTGCGTCCTTTACGTCATTACACTGATAACTTCACTCAGAAAGTTTCAGCCTTAGCTTCTTGGCATGCTGTCACACTCACACATGAAAGTGGGAAACGGACAGATTTTACAATGTCTCATGGCTCAGTTATGGGAAAAGGGGAGGGCAGCAGTCAAACAAGCCTATTCCAAGCGTTCCCAATGAATTTGCACTCTGCTGGCTAAATCTCGATGCACCATCATCCCTTTCCCAGAGAGAGACAAAGGTGGAGTTGTGCAGAAGGAGTGATAATGGACATGAAAGCAAATGATTAGGCGCTGATGTGTCGGTGAAAGTGCCGTGCATGACGCACGCTGGGCGGAGGGCAAATTGATAGTTGGAAGGTGGATGGCTAGGGAGGGAAGGTGGGTTCCGAACTAATGTGGTGTCTTGGAGATGTGAAGCAGAGGGCATAGACAGAAGTCAAGAGAGGGGATTAACACTTTGCACAATAAAGATGATGACAAAAGATTATGGTATATGTGCATGAAGGAAAATGATATTTGCATTCTCTCAGTGTCAGTTTTCACTCTGTTTTCACTCGTTACAGAGGGGAAAATAGGCGATGAAAGTTGAGAGGTTTAGCTGGGAGCTGAAGTGGAGATTAGCTTAAAGTCACGGGGTAAACAGACCTCCAGCGCGGTACGTCAAAGGGGTTCGAGCTGGAAGGTACTGACTGTGATACACTAAGCCACGCAGTAATGGGAAATGATCGGACCCTGGCTATCACATGGTTGGTCACACCTAGGCTGCCAGCCAGCGGGGGTGAGAGGGGGCAGAGGACTTGGGGTTGTACAGATTACTGCGCAGATCAAAGCCACGTTTGAGTGGATTTGGACTACAAAAATGGGAGAACAAGGGCAGAGTGTAAGATGATGGGAGGAGGGAGATCTGAACATAAAGGAAAAAGCATTTCAAAGAGGTTATATTAGCTTCCTTAATCATGAACCAAACACACAGGTTTACATGCCAAGTGTCCTCTGTAACTAAACTTTTATCACAGCATTCACCCTTTCCTTCAGCACGCACCTGCCATGACAGATTTGCATCCCGCTGCCCACCATCCCCTTTTTCCAACCTCAACTTTAATGCACTGGTGCCATAAACAGCTTCGGCCAGGCGCTTCCTGTCTATTGCTTACCCTTCATTCTATTTACCTGACCTTCAACAGGCATCCACATGATGAAGTTTTTCTCACCCCAAAACCATCCCCCCTTCAGCTCAGATAGCATGATTCTACCTTAGCCAGCAGAGCTCCCCATCAGTTCAACTGCAAGAGAAGAGTGGGATAAGATACAAGAAGGATGGAGATGGAGGGATGTAAATGACAGAGAGATGGGGGTTTACAAGGGTTGAGGGAGGGAGAGGAAAAGGAGGTCCCTGTTGTCTTTAAATTCTTATTGGTTTTTGCTTTCATTACACACGCTACCGTCGACTCTGCACGCTGTCTGCCCCCAGTGGATTAACTAGACCGCCTCAGCACACACAAAATCAAGCTTTAACGCACATGCATCCTGCATATCTGCAGATTCATTCATGCAGAGATTTGCCTCCGTCTGACCAAAAGGTAAATATCGCCGTCGGGTCTTGGATGAGTGACGCACGGAAGGAGAGCGACTGTACCATCGTAAAAGACAGCAGCTTCGTAAACGACGTCGAAACAAAATGCCCCTGTAAATCTCCATCTCAAACACATTGCTCCCTGAGGAGCATCTAAAAACAGGCCTGTCAAACTCAGTTAACGGGCAACTACAGACGCACAATGGTGCCTTGTGTGTGGGGGCCAACCGAAACGTTCCCCAGGTCGCAGGCGCATCTGACCAGCTTCCTTCCCTAAACCTGCTTCAGACCTTCACTTTCCTTCTCATCAATCCCTCCTCTCTTCTTGTTTTCATTCCTTGTCAGCTCGAGCTTATCTTCGTGGCCTCTTCCTTCTCCTGTTTTATTGACACCACGGGTTTAATGCAACATGTGCAATAATCTTTTATAGGAACTAGCCTGGGTAATTGCCTGTTTAACTGCATTGCTTTGTGTTCTTTCCTTTTAATTCTATTTGGTTGCAATCCGTATCTTGTGTTGAATCTATCCACCTCTTCATACAAGCGTTTTATTTTGATGCGCACATTTCTTCCACTTGTCTCTTAATGTTCACAGTCTGTTACTTCACAGACAGGGCATGTCAAATTCATTTCCAGAGGCTTGTTCCTACAATCAACCCTCATTTTGGTTTGATCAGGAAGGAGAAAAAAAATATTACTGTATTATTTTTTTTATTTTACTTTATTTTTTTTTATTTTATTTTATTTTATTTTATTTCAGCTACTGCTCTGTGTCTTCTCCGATGCACATCCATCGGGCAGTGGTGGCACTGCAGAGCTGCAAATTTTGAGGAAAATAGACAGATAATCATCAGTGTCATTGTCCTCCCAGTAACATGTGCAGCACTTGCATGCATATTTTAATACTAATAAACATTTAAGCTCGTTGTGTCTGCGGCCGGCTCAGAATGTGGAAATGGGATTATGATGTGGTTTGTTAATGGACCACAAGCCAAAGCTGTCTCCAAATTTTGCCGCTCCAAAGAAACACACAGCGCACATTCACCCCAACCACACACCTACACGCACACACACTGTAAACAATCGATTTTAATGATGAACACATGGAATTGCTTAGTTTAATTCAGGGTTTTCCATATATTTTTGCTTTATCTCGATGTCTTCTTCGCAAAAGCTGATTCAGTATTACTTTTCTTCAGCAGATGCTGCAGTTAAGACTGAAATCTTTTAATCAGCTGAGCCTTTTCTTTCATTCAAATGGTGACCATGGTCTTATTCCCATAATCTGTGTGACATTTAAACCGTTGCACAGTGTCTTAGATTTACTTTTATGAAGATCACAGCGAAACAATGGTGCAATTGACGCCATTACTAATCTGAAAATGTTGGACATCATCTGTTCCTAATGGACAAAAGAACAGCAAAAAACCCTTTGAAAGCAGGAAAAACCCTGTTAAGACTTCATTCCTTTCTCACTGTATCGCTGCCAGGTCGTTTTTATCCCCAGTGTTTTTAATCTTTGTTTTTCCTCTTTTGTCTTTTTGCTTCCCACTCTCCTCCCCCCTCATTTCTCTCCACAGTCCAGTCAGTGCCAGCCTCCGCTCCCTTTGTTCTCCAATAGGTGTGGCCAATCATAGAAGGCGAGGGAGCACTCAACTCCGACTCTGCTCTAACGCTGCTTCACAGAGTCACTGCTTTGATACCCGCTAATCTCCAGCACTCACTGTGGCACATACTGGCACAAATCTGCCCAAGCTGGGACTGCACACAGGCACACACAGGCCTCTGGACACGCAAGTGCTGTGAACAAAGAAAGAGGACGCAAACACATCCAGGCTTTACAGTATGCGCTGTACAGTGAGAGTGAGTAGAACTACAAAGGCATACACTGAGCTCTAAGGAGGAGACTTTCCTGTACGAAATGATTCGTCAAAATCTGATATTTCCATCGGCGTAATGCATATGGACAACTCATATTTAGGCTTACATCAGCAGACCACCAGCTGCAGCACTCCTTCCATTAAAAAACTGGCTCCATCAGTAAATGCTGCGCTTCCCTCTCTTGGTATTTGGCCAGCAGAGCAGTGTCAGGTTCATAAAGTTCAGAAAGGTTGAAGGGAGGCCCAGATGCAGTGCAATACTAATATTCATCTTTGATTATCACCTATGATGGCAAATTTCTACAGAATGAAACATATAAAATGATAAGTCACTCAGTGGAGACCACCAAAAAAAAAATAATTGCTCAGATACCACTAGTCTGCGTCTGCTGAATTAAGGTTTTGCTGCAAGGATATGGTGAAAAGTGTGTTCAAGATCACCCTCAAAATTTAAGCATTACTCCTTTAGTAATACCTACATGCACACACACACACACAAAATTTCATGAAAATCTGTATATTTTTTATGAACGAGATCCATGTTTGAAAATTCATCCAGACCCAGAATTCAGATCATGTTCCAAAATTAATCAAATCATCCTTGGGTAATACCTAAACTACATGGCAAATTTAATCAAAATCCCTTCACAACCTGTTGGAAGATTGACTATTAAAGTCATTACAGCAATAAATCTTTATGTTTTTTTTCATTTAATATCAAGCCCTTTTGTCGATCAAAACAGATCGAGCCATATGATCTAAAAACTGTAAAGCTATTCTATATTTACATTTTGCCAAACATTATGATTACATTCTGTATGGACTAAGGTAAGATAAGCGAGGAAAACTGCACACAATCGGTGCGTCAATGCTACGTGGCACTAAAAGAATGTTTTCATTAGACAGCGTCCTGAGACAAAATCGAAATGAATGAGACAAAAGAAAAACTTGCGGGCAGAGCAACTAAACAATAAAGCCATTCCCGTTCAACGCCTTGTCATTACCCCTGGGTTTATGTGCTCCATATCCCCCACCATGAGAGTGAGTGTTAGATGTAGTGCTGGACTAGATTAGGTTGTCAGCATGGTGCTAGTTAGGCATGTCGCCTTCCAACCTGCACCAAACAGGAAATCTCTGCAGCCTTCCTCGCGCTCCACAGCCGTCGTAAACAAGGTTCTGGGCCAGGTGTGTGACTTCACACTCAAAGCCTATGGAGGGATTCAGCCTCACTGGCACGTTAATTCAACAATGACGAAGCATAGACGAGCAGAATGTCGAGGTTTGGTCTTTGTTGGGTAATTCTGAAGAATGCTGTCTGTATGAGATTAGACATAAAAGCATAGACAAGCTGTTAAGAGTTGGAAGAGAGGGGCCATGTGCTCTCCTGGTCACACTAGACCACCCAGCCAGTGGGCTTTAAGATGGCTGATAGTCCCTGTGACAGCACAATGTCACAGAGGAACAACCTGACCTGGTCATGTGACCTCACTGATTATGTTACATCACACTTGAAGACACATGAGAGTCCAGATTCACATATGTGTATGTGATTTTACAGTTTGTAGAGGTTGGTATTCCTTTGTTTTTCCTTAGTAATAGTACTATTTAATAATATTTCATTTCATGTAATCCTGTAACACTGTGAAGTCAGATGTACATTAGCTAAATTTGCCTCCTCCCAATTTGTCTGTTTGCCATTAATAACTAATCTAAACAACTAAATAATGCAATTTGACATTGCTAGATATCATGCAAATATGAGGGAAAAATTGTTGCAAAATGAGTGTAATATTTGAATTTTATGCTGAGCTAACACCATGAAGATGAACAGATTGCTTCGCTCGGGCCATAAACAATGTGAACAAGGACATGAGTTCATGTTTTCTTAAACTTGGTGAGAAGATAACAAATGATTTATGCTGTGTTAAATTGCTGAATTTAATTTGGAAACCGTAATTTGCTCAGCCCAATTCTTCAACTTTTACCCTGTCCTTGATTACTTGGTGGGTTGGGGTGGTTTTCCAGTCTCTTGAACCGGACGCTGCAGTGTGAGACAGTATTAGAACCGAAACAGGAAATGATGCGATGAACCAGGAAGTTGCCACAATTGTTGGGAGCAAAAGCGGAAGTTCTGTTGGGAATGATACAATCAGTAAGCTGGCTTCAATGCTGAAATTGCACAAGAAAGCACATGGAGATACCTTCAAGCACACATTTCCAGCATGTCAAGAAGCTATAACAGATATATCCTCTAAGACACTTCCTCTAAGGATCTTGCAGTTGCTTTTAGGTGTATTTGATTGATGAGAAGTCCGCTGCCAGAACAGCCAGGACAGGACACGCATATTTCTTGATGTTCCTTGTACTTTCTAATTCAACATTGTGGAAGAAATTAGGTCATAACATAAACAAGGCCAATAATGAGTTCATCACTGCAGTGACATAGTTTAAAGCTCTGCGAGACTCTGACCAAGTATGAATCACATAAAAAGTATTTTAAAATGAACAGTTTGTTCATAGGCCTAACGAGTACCACAATTATGCACTTCAGAGCTATCAGAAGTAATTAGGTGAGTTTTTATGATTTTGGAAATAAACATTATGATGATGACCAATGGTAGTAAAACAATCTGTAGCTGTTTTTTGGACTGTTAGTTTATTTTGTTTGTATGTTCTTTATTTGGATCATCAAAGCATTGGGAAAAAGAAGAAAACCCTGTGATAAGCAGGTGACACAAAGTGTATTTCTACCACCATAGACTAACTCTTAGGTCACATGCAGACAATTACGCTGTTAGCTTTCTTAAATCTTCAGATTCAGGGTGGCACCCGCCTGATATTCTGGTCTGACTCAACCATCAATGCAGTTGGCTGAAATGTATTTCACACCCCTCCGCCACAGATTCAATTAAACCTTTTACAGTAACGCCCCAGGAGAAATGCACACACATCCCTCTATTCTGCCTTTCCGCAAAGCACTCCTGTCATGCCTGCTGTTTCAACCATAAAGCAATTTCTGACTGGACTGTACTTCTCTCTTACGTTCAAGCATCCATGTTGCATAGCATTGATTTACCCATCTAGGCACTGCCTAAACTCCCCATCAACGTCTGAGATTCTCTTGCATAGTTAGAATGTAACTGGCATCCTCAGCATAGCGCCTTCAAATGGCTTCTAGCGGCCCAGTGTTTCGGTGTGCTGAGCATGCTCATTTTGTGCACCAGTAACAGATCTGTCGTTTCCATTCACCAGGGAAACCTCATTATGAACAAGAACAAAAAGGGTGTTTGTCAATCACAACATGATTAAACAGGATTTTCGCATTCTACCCACAGCGCTAGATGCCTGACAGTGACAGCCAGACTGCACAAGGCGACAGGGAATAGGTATGGAAACCAATTTCTACCAGCCGTGACCAGACCCCTGCAAAATAATAAAGAAGAACAGCTTTGCAGACAGAGGCTGAGATGGAATAGACCTTTTATTGGTTCATTATGGGGGCCTGACTCACAGGAGAACACATCTGGATTACTCATACAGCCATAATCAAAGTGCCGGCCATGAGCATGACTGCTTAGAAGGACTCAACAAGGTAAATGTACATCAGCATGAGTGTTTGCAAATGCACATTCATGTGCATCTCATTTCCAGTTACTTGGTTAATTGAGTGAAAACTGACGTTTCAATGCTGGTGTAAGTCAACTTAGAGTGGGAGAGACACGGTTGTCTCCTTACGTGTTACTATGGCAACATGATCAGTCAAATAGAGGCATGGTCCCACTTTCCATGTGAGACAACTGGGTCAGATACCATTAGCAAATATATTTCCTTTGGATGTTTGTTTTACTTCAGTTCTGTGCCACATGGGTTTAAACACTAAAGGGACATTTGGGGATATTTCTTTTAGAAAAATTGAGTGGCTTTAATGAGATAAACTCTGAATCATGTATTAATGTGTTTGTGCTAGCCCTCGTTGCCTGGAAGTAATAATATAAACCAGACCTGGTGTTTCCAGTCTGACCTCTCTGTGACTGTGCACTCACACTAGGCCATCCGTACTTTGAATAAAAAAGTCAATTTCTAACAAGTTGAGCCCTCCATACTTTATAAAAGCAAGGTACACTTCCTTGGCTCTGGCACATTTGGAAGAGGCGTGCTTTGACACGCTATGTTGCTCATGCACAAGCACAAGTACAGGTACACAATGTATACAACGTATATAGAGGTATAATCAATGCTACCATTCCCCTCAATAGTCATAACAACAATGCAGCAGAGTTCACAGAGGTCCGACGAGAATCCAGGAATGTCAGAGGACCAAAAAGACTCAAAATAAAGTAATAATAAAAAAGTCGTGTTTGTTCATGTTTTCAGTGTTATTCTTCATTATGCTGGGCCCACTCATTCCCATGCATACTTCAAGTAAACTAAAGAATGCTTCATGGCGAGGTAACCGGACTGAGGCCAGGCTGAGCTCGGAGCATGGTGAAGAGCAGAAGGGGACTGGGTACTGTCAATCATGATTCAGCATAGTACGAAGCCACCATGAGTGCACCCTTTTGAGTGCATCTCCTACTCTTGCACGCCTCAGGCGCTCAAAGGAACTGCAAGGTTGTTTAAGGACTTAGTTTTGAAACTTTGGAATCAAAAGACTTCTCTCAGCATTGGGGGCTCACTAGTGAAGGAACTAGACATGAAGCAGAAGTGTAGGGCAACTTTGATTTCCTCAGATGAAGTCTTGGAAAACACGTTTGCATAATTTCCTTGACAGGAAACTCTTTCAGACACCAAAAGTCAACCTCAGGCATCACAGATCCAGCACGAACTGAGCAGGTTGATCTGTCATCGCAGTTTGGGAGTGAGAAAGGTGTGTGAAGCATTGGCAATGATTTTACAGAGTAGTTAAGTTCAGACAGATGGGGAATTATCCTGGCACTTGCAAAAAGTTAGGGCTCAAACTCTGCGACACACACGCCCTCATGAAAACCACAGAAGGATGCTACAGCAAATGGAGACCTGGCATACATAACGTGTCTGCTTGTGGGAGAGTAGTCCTCTAAATTTCTGCTTCAAACCGGCACATCATCAATAGGTCTGTAAATCTTTTATCACTGACGCTACGAGGGGCATAAAATATTGAAGCAACAGGGTGAAACACAACCTCGAGGGATGATGGAGGGATTGCATGTTTGTGTGCATGCAAGGAGGTAACATTAGAGAGCCGGTCAGCATTATAAACTACCTTATCAGTCACTTGACACCAGTGTTTATAGAGAGAGAGAGACAGAGCGGCAAGACAGAGTGTAATTGGCTGAGCAATTTAGCCTAAAACTGTTTTACGAATAGTTTAAACTGATCTTAAAACTGGGAGAGATTGTTTTTCTGATAAAATGATAGAGCCAATCTCAACTTCACTCTCACTTGTACCTGCCTACACGTGTATACACATCAGTAATACTTCTCTCTGTATGACTAAACACAGAAACACACAAAAACGCAGGAGAATTAAGAGGATTTTATATTATTTATTTACATCTAAACCAAACTGGCTTCCCATTCGACAAGTGACGACATGACGGATTACCTTGAACCAGTCCTTTCCCTCCTGCACACTTACAAGCACTCCACTCGACTTAGGCTCCAAATGATTTACATGAATGTAATATACACAAAATGACCCTGAAATAAAACATGAGAATACGCACACTGTGCTCTGCACAGACATATGTATATACCTCATGGTACTGCAACCGACTGGACTTCAGATTACGATGGGTGTTAAATGACAAATGGGCATGGGTGAGAGAATGTCTGGCCTGATTGTAAGTCCAGCTTTATGACAGCGGTAACATGATAGGCTCAGCTCATGACAACGAGAGGCCGACTTGAGCTCGGGGAGAGGCTGCGCAGAAGGAGGTGAGTGCATCAAACTCTATTATGTAAATTCTGATTCATTAAGATGTTGTCCTTATTTTGTTATTTTTAGCCATTATTTCTATTGAGTATAATAATATTTGATATCGCTACAGTTAAGTATGATAGGGCAAGCAGTGGGGGAGATGAGACACCTAGATTCAAAAGAAAATAAAGTTGAGCAATCCAGCAATGAGAATAAAACTCATCATCACTCATCAGCAAACTCATCATTCGCTGACTTTGCGGCAACCTTATTAACCTGTGACACCCTCCAGCGGAGACTTTCAGGCAACTTCTCCAAAGCATCAAGAGCCTGATTCCAGTGAATTTCCTTTACCCTAATCTTTTACACTCCCAGTTTTGTTAACATCTCACCAAAGCAGCCTTCAGGGTGCTGCATGTTCAGCTCAGCGATGACGATAGATGTAAACCAACTTCACAGACTTGAGAGTTAAATTTGAGAGTAAAACCTGAAAAATGAGTTCAAACATGCCTAGCCTAAACCTAATCAAGACATAAATGATCATGTAATTCTTGAAACCACAAAAGAGTTTCCAACTATTAATAGTAGCATGATGTAACAGTGGTTTTAAAAGGTTTGAGTCCCCCTCACTTTGCTTCCGTCTGTGTGTGTGTGTACTTTTGTGAGAAAGACACAGCTGACAGATGGCTTAGGGTCCAAATTCACCACCTTGCGTGAGTAGCAGGCCTCAGACCCAGCTTTCAACCCACTCTCTGCCCCGGGCCCAGGCCTTAAACCAATCAGAGCGATGGATAAACCAGACATAGATGTGTGGATATTTACATACATCTGCTGAATCTATTCCTTAGGGGCAAAAGAATTGAGAGGATGAGACAGAGAGACAAATAGATTGACACCAGGGCGGGAACAAACCAAGACCAATGGAAGTGGGGACACATTAATTCACACTCTCACTTGCAATTTTTCTACTATTCCAAAACCACATCAATGTCCTCTGCCTGCCCCTCGTCTACACTCTTGTCCATGTCCCCAAAGCAGTTTGTCGCTGCAAGTAATGAGACTAATTTCCTCACAGCTGACTCACACGAGAGGTGGTCGGTATTAAACCCTATACCAGATGGAGAAAACAGTGCTACAGTGCTGAGATCATTGTTGATAATTCACTTTTTCCCACCGTTCAATACACGAACAGCCACGCTGCGTGATGGAACATGTGGGACTGTTCGTGTGGCTTTGTGAGATTGCTTCCAAGTGTGCAAGTGAAAAGGCAAAACACAGAAAATGGGGAAAAGATGACCAAAATATTAAAAGACTTATAACAAAATTGATTTTTTTTTTTCTTTTTTCCTTTTTTTTCCTATTTAAACGGGACTTTTCCTCATTAAAAACGAAAAACACAGATGCGCAGAAAGTGACCGATGTAAAGTGGAAAAATGGACGTGTATGGAAATAATTTGCAAAATAGTGAAATACTGGCAGTTATATAGTAGTCTTCGCATTCTTCATCAGAAGGAAATTAAGCAAAAAACGGCTACACTGCCAACTTTACTGTGATCAAAATGGTCTGAGGACATAGAGAGAGACTGGAAAGTGGAGTAGTAGAACCTCATGTGATTACCATAGCTTTAATAGATGGGGATATTGGAGTCAGGTCGCGGAGCGCACTGGGCGGGTTACCAGGGATACCTCAAAAACCCCACAGGCTCTACATGGTGGGTCCATCACTGACACAAAGTGTACGTCTGGCATAGAGCACAGGTACAATAACACAAAGTGAGGGGGGAGAGAGCAGAAAGAGGAAAAAGACCAGACCCAGAGACACAGAAAAGAGTGTGGACTTGAGACCTGTCCAGTAAATCACAGCAATAGCTCTCTTTGAAAATTCCCAGAAGGGAGGAACAGAAAGAGGCCACTGGCCATCTTAAAAGCACAGATTAAATCTCTATGGCTGCACTATAAATGAACGGCTTTCAGTTTCCATAAGTCTGCTATACCCTGCATCTCACGTTTCCTCTGGCCTTGCTCCGTGGTCTGATCGCTAACCAAATGTGACTCCTACCTCCTGTGTGTCTCCTAGGTGGCGTTCAGATCAGAGCAGAAAAAAATGGGGTCCAGTGGGGGGTCCACAATCAGTTGAAGAAAAGCTTGTTGCTAATATCAGACACTTAGTTACTGTGGAAGGTAAAACAAATAAACTACAAAAGGATGTCTGCCTAATTGTTTCAGTGTACCCAATGCAGTATAGCCTTTAATCTCTCCGAATTCTAAATGCTTCTGGCCATATTTTGCACACAACAGGACTTGGCTGTATATAAGTCAGGTTCTATAAATAAATTGATCTTTATATTCTTCCAGAATGCTGCAATTTCTGGTAAAGCTTAAAGCAAGCTCATGTCAGCACATCTTACACATTCTGCATCCTATATCCTGACTTACACAGGATTTCACTGCAAATGTTCTGCTAATTTTGGGTTAACGAGCTGGCAACTCCTACATGTCAGTCAAACTTTTTTTTATTTATTTTCACATGAGCGCTTGTCTGTCCAACACGAATATGAATGTGGGTGGAAGCTGCGAAATAAGCTTGCGGACGGAGCTGTCGGCTGTAATTCTGTCGCAGGTGTCGGGACGTAAATGCACCTTTGTCTCTCGCACCTGAGAAAGCCCATCACATCTGACACAGTCATCCTGTTTTGCCCAGCTGGGCCCCGGCCTTGGTTTAGTGCGGGACACAGAGGCAACCGCACCCCTCTTCTACAGTAGGTTTTCAAAAGCGGGAGAGATTGATGGCTAAACCAGGCGGTAGCGTATGTTTACTCCCCCGATCCAGGTCTCCTCCATCACTCCACCCAGCAGTGGAATCTGACGGGGTCTGTGTTGGTCTGGGGGACAACCCCAGCAGATGAAGGCGCCTGAACCGTAGCATTTTTGCTACCAGTTAAGATGCCTCAGAAACCAGCTGTCAGCCATGAAATTAGTACGTGTGCATATTTTTTTGTGTGTGTATGTGCGTACACTCAGCCAAGGTCACCTCTCAATGAATGTGATTATACAAGCCTCTATATTTGTTAGCCTGCACACATGTGCACGTGTGTGTCTCAATGTGTATGAATGTGTGTTTTAGGTCAGCTGGTTGGGGAAGGGGGAGGGTGTAAAGTGAGCGCAAATGTACAAAAATGAGCGAATGACTGATTTATTAGGTGTATAATTGCCACTGCTCCCCTCTATCTTGGCTGTAGATCTCTGTTGGATGTCCATGTATTATGTGTATGTGTATGTGTATGTGTATGTGTATGTGTCCATGTGTGTATGTGTCTATGCTGGAGTGGGCAATGTGCAACATAGCAGGATTAATGGAACACTCAGCATGCCAACTCCATGCAGACCACCAGCATTGCTTTAACCTCATATACCAACAGCCTGAGACCATGAAATTGAGTGTAGAGCTGAAAATAAGACTGTTTAACGGTCCACCTGCACGCCTGTCTGTCTCATTTTTATCTCTCAATTCTCTCCTATTCCTTTTCTGTTTTAAAGCGTACTTTGTTGTCATCCTATTTTAATACTTTAAAACATTTAAGTTATATTTTCTACCGCAGATACACAGGGTATTCTGTTCACACTTTCCCCCCAATGAGACTTTGGCAGAATTTTATCTGGAAGCCCAGCGTCTAGTGTACAATGTCTCCTCCACAATTCCAACCAAATGTTCTCTAGTGTATATTACGCTTCACCGATTTAAATCGAAAAGAGAAAAAAGGCAGAGCTCACACAAACACACATCCACTCGCAGAGGCCCAGAGAGCAGTGCCAGAAGAAGCCATATTCATCATACCAAACCCTGTGCAAGAAGAAGAAACCAGATCACTATATTACACAATGTAAATGGAACCATAACGGAAACCAAAACTAGATGAGGAGAACTGGTTTTAATTTCTAGAACAGATATAACCTATCTGAAGTTCACTGACAAAGTGCCTTTGCCAGATTCTTTTATTTATTTGTTTTTTTTTCTAATTTAAAATTCTCCTGTGGAGAGCCTACAGCTGCCTCGGGAACATTAAATGAGCCACTGATTGGACTTCAAGCAAAGGGTCAAGTCCTCGCTCTTTTCAATCCTAAACCAATAAAGACAGCTCTGAATTCGGAGCCTTAATTATGTGTCTTCAGGGCTGCACAGCAGTGGGACATTAACTAAGATAAACAGTCCTTCCTCTAGAAAGCATCTTGCAGCATTCATCAAGGAACGAGGAGGAGAAACTGCTCCTGTGGCGTGACGTACAGGTGTGCATTGCATGGAGCTGCGGGCACCCTGGACATTAGCTCCACTATGAGACACAGGCAACTGGAGGAAAGGCCAGGCTAATGTGTAGAACGGTGGATGTGTGATTGGACTGAGAACAGGACGTCTGCTGGCCAAATAAATATAAAAGAATAATCACCAACAGGGACAAAATTGATAGAGTGTAAAGAAAGAAAGCACCCACTCTGTTTCACATTTTCCATTCTAGAAGCTGGACTCTCCCTCCCTCCATCGTATTTCACAGACAGGACTGCGATGGATTGGGCTTTCTGGTGGCAGTGGACAGATTAGAAACACACACATACATGCATACACGTGCCTGTCCTAACATCTACATGCTCCTGAGCTCTAAACATGCTTAAACACACAAAAGACAGAGAGTGAGGCCGTCTGCGAGGTGATTGTTGCCAGATGAGCAGGGTCATCTATCCTGCCGCATTCTGCGACAGTCAAAAGATTGCACTTAATTTTCCTGGTTCTCTATTCATACAATGTGTGTGTGTGTGTGTGTGTGTGTGTACACGTGTGTGTATGAGAGTGAGAGAGAGATATTTCAAGCATGTTCAATCAGTTTTGGGGGGAAGGGTCTCATTCTTGAAATGAATGAAGACTAAACCCCCCCGTTTCTCCATTGGTTTAGCTGGCAGCTGGCATATGTGCGTCCCATTCAAATGGAGTGACATGTTTAATTTGACAATTAAGAAAACAAAGGACTCCATTTAGAGCCACAGTTGGAGGCTGTGTATACTGAGTGTGTAACTGTGTGTGCTTGTTGAGAATCTCTGCTGAATTGAAAGTGAGAGAACGGGGAAGTATTCGGGGTGCAGCAGCCCGAAAAAGCTTGAGCAAACTTCAAGCGTCGCTTCGGATAAGAAGCAAGGAAAAAACAAGAAGCCATCAGTTAGGGCAGAAAGGAGTACAATGAAAATGAAAATGCTTTTTTTAATTATATTTTATTTTTACCAGTTCCCCTGGCGTTCTGTGCCAGTCAATCTGGCTCATGCAGGGAGCATTCGAGGAAAGCAGGGTGATCATTACCTCAGTTTACCTCAGAGCAGCAGCAGGGATTTTTAGATGATGAAACCCGCACATGTTGTTTCTTTTCAAGCGGCTGATATTCGTTAACCACGTATTTAAGTCACAATTTAAGTGTGAGAAAAGCACACTTACACATTTACACTCATATTATCTGGCCTGCAAATGTGCACTAAATTAGGACCTGTTTCCATAGAGACGGATCAAAAACTTTCAAAATGCTTTGGACCAAGCAATCAACCACTGTAGCTATTTTGGGGGAGAGTGCTTGCAAAAGTAAAATTGCATGTAATTCTGTGCAGTTTTGAGCACACATTGTTTTCAGAAGTTAAAGGGTATAAAGCTTTAAATTTAATTTCTCAACTGGCCAGAAAAACCGAGCTGCATTCCATTTTCAGAGCAGGTTTACATCATCTTATCACAAGATACAGACACCAACGCTACTCCCTATAATTCCCTCCGACTCCCCCTCTCTTCCCCCTCCATGTCCTCCCTCTCCCTCCCTGTGGACTTGAGGGTCCTGTTACCATGGTTACAGCTGAAGGATGGCTCCAGCCCTTTGAAAACCATCTTGCTTCCCCTACCGCACACACACACACACACACTCACACACACACACACGCATGCTATCTATGTGGAGTAATGGCATCATCCTTCACACGAGCGAGTGTTCACGTGAAGAGTCTGCCTGCTCCTCCCTGTGCCCACTTACAATAACATGACCCTGCACTCCCCCCTGACAGCCATGAAACATACCTTGGAATGGAAGATTCCTCCCCTGCACGCACACACACACACACACACACACACACACACACACACACACACATACAGAGAATTACAAAGAGGAAGCCTGTATTCATTGTAGCCATTAGCATCCAATCAATAGTATTTTTGTAGAAGCACTGTGTCTTTTTGTCAAACCATTCTCAGCATGCATGTAGTAGAAGATAATGTCTTGCATGCAATGAAGAGACTGAAAAGTCTGCTCTCTTTGTCTCCGCATTAGATGACCCGCACCCCTGGCTGGCCCACTCCCACTGTGCTCCACATCCTATTTCATAAACACGTGGGTAAATGCCTGTGCACGAGCAAGAGAGAGACATAGCTGGTTCCAAGGGCGTTCTCAGTCAGATAGAGGTGAAGTCACAAAAACACGCAAGTGCTGATGAGCTGGCTCAGCCCACCTCTCCGCTGACCTGCTTCTACGACTCCCATCGTCATGGTAACCATCAGCACCTCCACTGCATCTTGCATTCTTGCTTTCACACCACATGTAGACATCCTTTTCATCACCCCCTCTTTTTGTTAAACCATCGCTTGCAGACTCATATTTGCTTCCCAGAATTCATCATTTATTTACTATTTTGTATACTTTATTTTCAGCACTGACATCATTATTATAAAATGGTAATGTTAACATGTTAAAGCAAGCTCAAATTTTACAGATATAAAACTTAATAAAATGCATTTAGATTTCTGTCTCAATACAAGTGCATCCAATGACTTATAGGGTAAGAAAAGGCAGAAAGATTGGTTTTAAGAGAAGTTGCAAAGCTGCGAAAAAAAAAGCTAATAAAATGTACATTTCTAAATATGGCTGTGGTTGGAACCAAACAACCATGATTTTGATCCCCCTAGATCAGACTCTTGCAATCCAAGGTCAGGATTGTAGATTATGCTACACACAATACAGAGTAGCCATTCTGTGACACCAATCGTCTGTTCTGCACTTCCTGTGTTCTCAGTGTTCCTCTTTTCTATCTGAGGGATTTGAAAAAAACTTTCCTTTGATAAGAAAAAAACACTTGTGAGAAGAATTCCCATTAGTCCTTGTATCTGGCACTCCACAAGTCTTGGAATCCCTCTGGAGCGGAGCACAAAATATTGCCAACAGCCCACCACTGTTGTAGGTGTTTGCATGTGCATGCATACATACTTTGTGTGTGTGCATTGCTGTCGGTCTGTATGTACAGTATGTCTGTTCATGGGCATTAACTGACATCAGAAAGCACTTCCAGCCCTCCAGTTTCTCGACAAAGAGTATAGGACACTGGCCAAGACACTTTTTATACATTTGTACAACACTGACCTATTTACTGTAGACGCTCCACATTAAGTGAACTTTTAGAGCTTAAGTGTTTTATTAGCCTTCATTTATGTACTGATGTATTTTTCTACATACGCGTTTTATACGTGTAGGAAAGAATATTTCTGATGAATCACTGAAATAAATCCTCTCCTTGTAAAATGGTCCTTTATTAAAGCATGGCTTGGAGCCCAAAACATTTTTTTCCGATCCTCTCTTTAGAAATGAATGAGTAGTAAGAACTCATATTAAAAAAAAAACATATCCCCTTTCATCTTTGAGCCAACCAACTGCTCCCACTTGCCACAAGAGACAGCCCTCTTCCACTGAGCAATGATGTGAAAACATTGAGCTCTTGTGAGTGACAGCAGCAAGGGCCACCGGATGCTGACATTTAAAGATGACTGGTGCCACCACTCCCTGTTGTTAATTCATTTGATCCCTCTAGAAGGGGCAGAGACACATCTTAAAGTAAAGGAAGCTGTGTTCCAAAATCCCGACTCAGACAAAGACATGCGTGGCTGTAATGTACACCTCTTAGACCTTCCTTTCTCATGTCTGATGGCTTTGATTTAAGGATATCATCTAGTAGCACTTTTCTTCTAAATTCTGCAATATGGAAGTGTTATTTCAAGGTTTTTCTCCAAGCAGTATAAGGAACTTCCTAAACCGTGCTGCTCGCTGGGGTGTGTTAGGCCGCAGTAAACCTGATCCAAAACCACAGAGCTGAATTTGGGCCACTTGCACCAGAAATGTTGGTTCCCCTAAATTGACATTAAATCTGACACATCCTTACTCTTAAAGTGAAATTGCTTACAACAGGCAGACAGAAGACAGGCCAAATCATATGATTTACCCAACCTCAGCCAACACCTATGGCCCGGGCCAAATGTCTGCAAATGTGCTCAGTGTGAGGTTAAAACAACAGGTAGTAACTACTGTTTCATGTCAAAAAGATTCATCTTGGAGTCCTCGCATGACTCCAACACAAACACCTTATGCATGATCTGACTGGATGACAATCCATGAGCTCCTCCTAAAAAAACCTTCTTTCTCACAAGAGCCTCATCCAAATTTCAGGGTGGGAAAGGCACAGACAGGCAAGACGAAGAATCCCTTTTCCTTAACAATGAGTTACAATATGGTTGTTCAGGAAAAGATAGACCACCCGAGAGCTGATGAAAGTGCTTGAAATAAAAATTTCAGTATGAAACCGGCAACGCCTTGGCAAGAATGTTTAAACCAAGGCGCTTAGAGAAATAATCAAAGCCATTATTGATGAAGGTGAAACAGAGAGACGTGCAGTTATAGGCATATTATCAGCACCAATGTCTGTGGAGCATTATAAATATTACAGCCAATGTTTAAATAAATTAGACCTTGGAGATGGATGGAAGACACTCTAATAAGCATAGTGGTGGCTTCGAAAAAGTCCAACCCACATTGAACGGCTTGTCAGTTTAAACTGGAAAAAAGAAAAAAGAAAACACTGAAGCTTATTTCCCAACTCAAGGCTACTTATTAAATTAATATTCTGCTTGTCCTGCATGGATGGGTTCACTGAGTCCAGAAGGGCCTCCTAAACATGTCTAAAGATGGGATTTCTTCTGCTGAAAGGAAGAAAAAGGGCAGGAGTTTGGAATGGAGAAAAAGCTATTATGTCAATTTAATTTCTGCTCCAATATATTTATCCCCTTTCCAATCACCTCTCTAGTCGTTGTCATCACTCGTTTATTCATTCCCGTCCCATTTGCCTTTGTGGCTCAAGATTTGTACAGTTCATCGAAACGAATCACGGCAGCTGCCCATGCAAACAGCTAAGCTATTTCCACTCCTGAAGCCCTTCCAGTCCAGTCGGACAGACCACAGCCAGCGACCACAATCGCACATGTACACTCACATTCACGGAGGCCCACAGTGGAAATAAGTCTACGACTTTTCTGTGGTTTTTATCCTTTGAGCCACAGCACCAGGGTTTTATGCTTATGTTCGTTACTTCTCTACATGTAATTATTTACAACATAGTGCAGTTTAATGTCCCACTTCAGCCTATATAGCTCATTGCAATAGGACAGCAATCCCCCAAAAATGTGAAAGGGATTAGTTTGAGTGGGCAGGTGTTAAGTAGTAAGAAATTCTCTTAAAAGATTCGACTGTGGGGAAGTGGAAACTTTCTTTAACTTTTTCTGCTCGCTCTAAGCTTAAATAGACATCTCTCAGTGATAACTATCATCATAAAAGCTGAGATCCAAGAGAAAAGACAGTATGTGGAGCACGCATGACAGAAATGCATCTGGGAGATGTAAAGAAAGCGAGAGAGCTGATGTGGACCATATTGAATATAAAATGCTTTTTGTTAGTCGGCGCCGCTCCTGTGATCTCATATGGACTGGGCAGCATCTGCGGTATTGTTTAATGCTGTGTCTTTTGGCACCCTGAACACAACGCTATCTCTGGAAGACCGATGTGTCCCCCGTCTCAGCATCTCTCCACGTCTGAGCTCCAGAGGTGAGAAGGATGAACGAGGACAGGCGAGATTAATGATTCATTTGATAAAAACAAATATATCTATCTGCTCGCATTTTGACCCATGACAGGTAAATAAATAGTGTCGAGAGAGCTGGGACAGACACAACAGGAGGAGCAGTCCCGATAACAGCTCTGGGGCTGCTGATACACAACAACACACAAACAACAAACTCAAAAGTCATGCCCTGGAGGAGCACAAAGAAAGACATGGTGTAAAAGTGCATAGATCACTTATATCATTCGTAATTTTATGCACAGTATGTCAAAATTCAGCAGTCAGAGAGGAATGTCTCGTCACACCCAACTGTGACTTCAAATGTCTGTGTAAAGCCGAATCTGATACAGAAGAGAAATAAGAGCTTTCACCACCCTTCACCCCTAACTTATTGACCACCTGCTGTCTCAAACTGCAGAGCCCCTCCCAAAGCAAATAGAATCTAGAGAAACACAGGAAGCATACTAATTTACACCAACTTAACCAGACGTGTCATGAAATAAGATTACCATGACCAAATGAACTGCGGAGAGCCTCAGGATCACCTGCTGCTCGCGTGTGGTGTGTGAGGCTATGTGGGAGTGGGTCATGGGGCGCGTTCAGGCACAATGTGCGACTGCGTGTCTCCATCATACATGGGTTTGTTCCTGTCACTCGGAGACTCCTGCGTAGGAGTGAGAACGACGAGCAGCAGGAGATGAGACAATGACAAAATGGAGGCCCGGGAAGCGAAAGAGAGGTCGTCTGGGAGGCAGATAAGTTTGAAGAGACACACAATGTAAAAGCGGCCCAGGAGAGCTGGAGGGGAACGATAAGCTGCAGTGAGAAGACGGATAGAAAAAGTGCGTATTTGGGGCTATAGTTTTGTCTGTGCTGGATATGGAGGAGACTGCGCCTGCAGCTGTTTGATATCTGTCTGTTCCAGTGCCAAGCGACGCTATCTCCATTACGTTCTAGCTGAAGCTGAACACACCTTTTGAGTTTCAGACTGTGAAAAAAAGCCTCAAATTCCTTTTCCATACACCATTATCCATTATGGCACAATGTAATCTCCTGCTTTTCAGGTACACTTGAACTTAGAACCGTTCATGTTTCTTGGTAAGTTTGTTCCCTAAAAGACTGGACTTGACTCAACTAGCTGATTCCGAGCAACTGGAAAAGAAGTTTGTCTGTGTTTGTGTGTTTGTGTTTCCATGGCACAACTCTTTACGATGCAATGCTTAAGTGAGTTTTCACCAACTGTTTGGAACAGGTTGTCGAGCGCCTGCTGGTATTGGGACTGAACATTGGTGCAAGTAAGATGAGCCTCCAGCATCATGTCATCCCCTGGCTAAAGAAAAATCTCGTTTGCTGTTTCCAGTCTCTTCAACGTCATCTTTTTTTGCTTTCTCTGGTTAACAAAGTGAATATTTTAGGCTTTTAGGTTATTGGCTCTTGGTTTGTCAAAAAAAAATCAGAATATCAACTTTTTCTATTGGCAACATAGAAATAATTCACCATCTTTTGACATTTCATAGACTAGACAATTTACTATTGATGAAAAAAAAAAGTAAAATTGCCATTAGAGGTAAAGCAGATGCACAATGATGATTTAATATGTTATGTATTATTGCTTATCTTGTCATCTAACTTGGGTTGTAGTTTATTTTAGCAAATATAAACATACTGCTAGAATGTCACTGCGCCAAGACAGAGAATAAATTCAAGCCTGTTCAACAAGACACACGGCATAATGAAACAAAATACCTTCCACATTTTGTCTCACTCAATTGCATTGATTTGTTTAAAAAATAAAACAGGAAAATCAAATAGTTGAGACCAGCAGGAGCCAAAAGGGCAAAAAGCCATTACACTAGAGGTAAAAACAACAAAAAAAAAGAATGGAAAGAGACATGCTCACCAACAGAAGAAATTAAGAAATGGAATAGAAACAAGTCAGACTGGAGAAGAAAACCTCTCACTGCCATATGGTGCAAAGTATTGGGCTTAATGAGCCGTGTGGCCATCCTCTCCACAGAGGCACCGGCCAGTCAGCTCACACATGACCAAACACTCTGATAGCTTTAAAACACAGCATCTGCCAACAGCTAGAGCGATATGGAACC
>KV751332.1:7529918-7570625 GCA_001698575.1 Mola mola | reverse complement strand
AAACCTCGCCTGAATCCAGCAACTGGCAGTGAGTTGAAAAATGCTCCAGCAAAAAGAAATTTGTCCGATAAGAGTTTAACATTTTGAAACTGATTGGTGCTGAAATTATTCTAGCAGAAAAAGGAATCTGCAGAAAATCTGAGCTCCACACTGGCGCCTCCGCCAAGAAAAATTCATCTTATAAAAAAGGCTTCACGCTAATGCGATATAGGCCTTACAGTTTCGGTCTGGGCCCATGTGCCAAGACCTGCAGTTACTGAAGGTAACAATCAACCACCGGGGTCAGAAATGAGTCATAAATGCAACAGAAGAACAACTCATTGATCCGTTTGCAGTGCAGCCAAAGAAAATGTGTACTTCTCTAAAGAATGAAAAGTACCGGACAAACCAAAGCCTTGCCGTGATGATGCCACTATATGAAAAGACCTGAATGTGTCGCGTCAAATTTTAAAAAAATACATCCAAAAACGGTTCAGACATTTTTCTCAAAACAAAAAATGGAACAACTCCATGGGAAATTCAGTATAATGCACCCTCTGGGGACAATAAATGCGTGAAAAAATTTGCACGAAAATCCCTGAAATAGTTTAGTCGGGACTGAGGCTGTGGCTCAACAGAGCAGTGCTGCCATTTTTCCAGCCTGGCGAAAATTGAGGGCTCGCATAATGAAAATCACATGGATTGTGACCTTTATATTTCAGACATTCTGTTCTTTTTAAAAAAAACTGTCTCCACCACAAAGCTACCAAATAAGCACACCAAATTATCTTCACTCTAAAAGCAGTCATTGCTTTTACTAAAAAGAGGTAGCAACTGGGCTAACTTTTAACCATAAAAATATCACCCCAACTTCATTTCTACAGTGTAGAACGTTTCGGATGGATGTCGTCCATGCTTTTGAGTCTCCGGTAGCAAACAGGTGATGAATTCGCTGTGCGTGTTGATGGATGTTATGACAATAGTTCACATAATGGACAGACCATCCTGATCCCTCACCACATACATCCTATCAACATCACTGAGAGCTGAGAGCTGAGAGATCCATGGGTCGGCGAGAGAGAGCGGGAGACAGGCATACAGACAGAGAGAGAGAGTGTGTCAGAACACGGGCCAGCTGTTAACAGCATGAGACGATTCGCCCGATTCTCGATCTTGCTGGTGTCCGTTCGCGTGTGAACCCCGGCCATTTGTCATCGCTGATCACCTGTTAGATTCAACTGAGGCATGCAGCGACACGGATCGCTCCAACCTGCTGCCTTTCTTCCCTCACCTATTGATCCAAACAAATTAGGCACACTGACAGATTCATTAAAACACACAGAATAGGCTTTCAGCAGAGCCGGGCTGTGTTAAAGCACAGCTGCCACTGTACAGGAACATTAAACAAAGTATAAGTTTCTCTCTTCCCCCGTATCCAAACTTAATAAAAACAAGGGTGCGTGTTGGGAGTCTGGGCCAGAGCAGAAATGTGAATAGTTTGTTCTGGCCCTGCCTTCCAGGGTGAGGGGGCAGATTCCATGTGACACCACCAGAAGACTGGTCTGGTGTTACAGGAACTTTAAGCTGAACGCCTTCCTGTTTTCAGTGCGTCACCTTACGTTTCTGGCTCTATTGGTTTATCAAATGTGATCGTTCTCAGTGTGCATGCCTGTGTGTTTCAGTTAAATATAATTATTCTTTCCTTAAGGAGCTGCACCGCCTTTAGCCACAGGGTCCAAGACTTTGGACATAACACCAGAACGGCTGATTATACTCGGACGGGCAGACGTGTCATGTTTATTCAAGTGGTTTTACGGGAAGTTCAGGAGGCACAAACCCATCTGTCAAAAGAAGCCTGTCTACTTTTCTTGTATGTTTTTGTTCTATATCGCTCACCTCCCCACCACCAAACTCACATGTTCTTAATGACTTTCTCCTCTGTTTTTATCTGACTGCCAGTGAAGCCTGCACAGTAGGTGGACAGTGAAAGTATTAAAATGAGCAGCTCTAATTTACTATCAGTATTGTAAATGCATTTTATTTTTCATTCATGAAAACTAGAACCATTTCTTCCTGTCCATGTCGTTGTTCGTCTTGTAGTTGAGCACATCTGCGTGTCTGTCAAGTTGATTGGATGTCGTTTAACAGCCTTGACAAGAAAACCCCGTGCTGAACGACACAAAGGAGAAGCAACACCTGCTGAAAGTCAGTTCTTTGGCGCACAGACAAATGTATGACATGTAATTTCTGGCTCTCTGTTTTGGTATTTTGTTGTTTCCCCTTTTTTGTTGATGTCCTTTTGTTTATTTAAACTGAGTTTTCTCTTTGGTTTATCTGGGGATGTCTGTTGGTACTGCTTTTGAGTCTTGGCAATAGCATGCATTGCTGCTTGTGAGATCAGCGGTGGCTTCCCAGCGGTCAGGTCATGCTGTAAGGGAGCATGTCACTGGATTTGACAGACACTCTGCAAGGCACGACCCACACAGAAAAGAAATACATATGCTTAGACTCTAAAAAAACTCCAAAAAAAACACAGATTAGATTAGCGAAAAAATTGACAGTAGTCAAAACAACCCAGTGATATTAACCAAGTGAAACTGAAACCACACAGATCAGAAGCTTTTAGCAACTTTATATGTCAATTTTAAACATGAAAATGAAAATGCTCCACTATTAAAAAAGAAAAAAAAAACAAAAGAAAAGGGAAAATGCTTGTCACAGTTCACACTGTTCTCACGATTTCTACCTTGTCAGGATACACACACACACACACACACACAGACACACACTGAGGCCCTATAACCTCTCCTGCCTGGGAAATACTTCAAGGAAGCGGGGGAAGAGGAAAGCAGGGAAACCAAGAAATAAATAACTCCTTTGTTTTGCAACTACATAAACAGTGCAGCACATTACAGATTACTATAGTGCCCGAACTGATAAGAAACTTCCTACGAATTCTTGTTGCATGTATGTATGTGTGTGAGTGAAGATATATAGTGGAGAAATATTTAAAATAGACATATAGAAAGAGAGTAAATTAAATCAGATCACACATGAGTGACCGATAAGAGAATGAAAATGAGAGAGAAAAAAATGGACCAGAAATGGAAACCTTGAATACCGTTTTTGGCAGGGAAAAAAAAAATGAAATAATTTGCTTCTTACCTTACGTGTGTTTTGTCCCATCCCTTGAAACACTTCCAATGACATAACATGTTTCTTTTTTTCCCGTTTTTACACAGAGTGCAAAAAATTTAAACAGAGCCAGCCAGGCGTCGAGCACAATAATTCCTACCAAATACTGATTGTTATCTATGATAAATATTAGTACAATTGTGAGACCGTTCTGCCTTCGTCTCGACTCTGTTAGGAACGTGACAAAACCTCACAACCCCACTGTCGTGCCGAATAACTGGACCGCCTGACCTAGTTCTTCGCTATGTCACTATCTTAATACAGCAAAATGCCAAATGTTTTAGAATTTTGACAGTTGGGTTCCAAGCAAATTGAGAAAATGCAGACGTATCTGAAACAGTATTCACCAGGCTACACATCAGGTTTGTAATCATTTAGGTGCTTATGTGTCCTAACTGAGGAGTCACATATTCCACTGGCTCAGAAATAGTTTACTCCATCTACGATTATCCTGCAAATAGTAACCCCTATAGGGACACTCTCACTCTGAGAATCTTGGCTCCGTCTGAGCGAGCCTTGAGGAACGTGCCGGAATGAGCAAATCAAGCCCTATTCAGTCATGCTGGCACTCTAGAAAACCACCCGTGATATCTGGCAATGGATGACGCCTGCGCTTAGTGCCAGAATAACTACAGGCTAGGATTAGGAAAACAACTAACAGTTGAATTCAACTGTGGCAACCTCTAAGTTTAAGATCTAAAGAGCAGCCCAATTAAAAGCAAATTATAGGGTTCCATACAACAATGGAAAAACACCTCAGAAATACATCCCATTTAGGACGTCAACAAGTCATTCGTCATTCCTTCTCATTTTTATTCATTCATTCATTCATTTGCGCCTCTTCATTTCCTTACCACCCTTGTTTTTTGCTTCCCTGAGGAGCAGAGTTTCCATGGATTGCCAACAAGCCTTTCTTTCCAAACATGTTAAAGGAAACCTGCAATCTATTTATCTAATTCCAGTTTAGCGTCGAATCCCAATGTCCTTTATAATAGGCCCTGCACTTTTAAGGTATAGCAGCAGGTTTTCTAAAAAACGGTTAGAAACAGAAATGCTTCTTTTTCCTCTTATGCGCTTCATGGCAAAGGAGTAAAACCAACTTGTAAAAACAGTTGGCTCAAACGGAACATGATGCCAAGTTAAGACCTTGCTGGAAGACTAACAGCCAGTTATCCTTTTCCATTTCTCAGGAGAGGTCCTCCTCATACATAAGAGCTGCTGGAACTAAGATAAAAGATAGACAGCTGAGCTTTCGAGAGATAATGCTCGCCCTGCGCTGGTGTTTTTGGTTACCACAGTAACCCTGGAAGGTGAGAGAGAGGACATACCAGCAGAGAGTAAATCTTTTTGCAGTAGCCTGAGGAATGCAGGTGAAGTCTTCCTCCCTGCCGATCTCTCTGGTTCTGTTTTTCTCCCCTTTATGAATCTTTTGACCTCAAATGGACAAATTGAGTGCTCTTCTATTCATAGCCCCCATTTTTATGAATAACATCGTAGTGCATGAGTGATTCTGAGTGCACCCTCCTTTTCACATCAGACATGGCTGTAATTTCCAGACTCATTTTAATTGATATATGAATCAGGCTTTTGCCAGGACAGTAATCAGACAGGACTTAAAGGGAGAGCGCGAGTGAACAGAGAGAGAGAGGAAAGAGATGAAAGAACAAGCGGGACAGGGAATACTCTACATACACACATAAGTAGGACAACACGCTGCAAGATTGAGCACTGTGAGAATTAAAAATGACAGCTCCTCTGCAAAATAATTAAGAGTAGTAAAAGGCCTGAATAAGGCTCAGAACAAAGGAAGGCTTAAGACTGGAGAGAAATCTATCCAAGGTTTTCCTTACCTCTAAGAAGCAGGTCCCAGCTGGGGTGTTCTCCTTGATAGATGCATTGTAGAAGTTGCTGGAGAACATGGGTGTGTTATCGTTAACATCCTGCAGCACAATGTCCACCTTCGCTGTGGATGACAATGGCGGGCGGCCACTATCTGTCGCAACAACAGTCACTTTAGGTGCTGGCTCGGATTCGAAATCCAGAGTCGTTGCTGTGGTAATGATGCCTGTGACTGGGTCAATTGAAAACCAATCGGAGTGAGAGTTTTTGCCTTTGAGAAGGCTGTATCGGACATCCCCATTGGGGCCCTGGTCCTTGTCCCTGGCAGTTACCTGAAGAACAAAGGAGCCAGGATAGACCACCTCAGGAATGGTCTGCTTGTAGGCCTGCTGGTCAAACAGAGGGGGGTTGTCATTGACATCAGTCACCTGAATGGTGAAAGATGACTCTGCTCTGAGGGGAGGAGTGCCGGAGTCTGTGGCCATAACCCTGAGGTCATATGAATCCCGTTCCTCCCTGTCCAACAACTGATCAACATATATCAGGTAGATGATGCTGTCCTTGGTCGTGAGAGCAAACTTCCCATCACCGCCCTCAAGGGACACGTTCACGTTGGCATACTCTCCATAATCTGGGTCGGTGACAGAGATTCGTGCTACATACTGGCCTGGTTGGGCGCCTTCAGAGATTCTCGGAGAGCCATCCTCACTGAGGAAGATGATGGTCATGGTTGGCTGGTTGTCATTGAAGTCACGCACATGGATTGTTACAAATGCATTGGTCACCTAGGAAAATGATGCATGAGTTATTTTAGTTTGGGTTCAAGTCATATGTCAGATTAAAGTAGTAGATTACGACTCATCGGTTTCTGTTCTGATTCACGCTCTTTTATTTTTCTCTCAGCTCTCCAACAAAACTGTATATTTTCACTAATATCAGTTAAAACTGAAAACAATACCATTACCTCTTCTCATTCTCAAGCTCAGCAATATATGTTTAATGCACCGTAATGATCAACATATACTGTAAATAATGCAAATACCTCAGGGTGGCTGGCATTGTCCCTGGCCTGGACCACCAGTTCATGGACCCTTTTCATTTCATAATCCAGGGGCCTGTTCAGAGTGATGACCCCAGTCTTTATATCCATGACAAAGTAGCGGTCAGGGTCACTCTGACGCCGGTTGATTTCGTAAAGGACCAGACCGTTATCACCCTCATCCTCATCCGTTGCAATTACCTGCAAAGATGTGAAAAATTACACTGAAAATAATATTACTCTGTAACATCTGGAATTACAAATGCATGGGCTGTTCCACGGTTATGAGTCGCTTTTTGAACACTGACAAGACTTGAGCAAACCTGTAAGATGCTGCTGCCTTGTGGGAGACTTTCAGAGATAATAGCGTGGTATCTGCTCTGATTGAACAGTGGTGCATGATCATTAATGTCGGTCACAGTCACTTCCAGGGTCATGGATCCAATCCTTTTGGGTGAGCCGCCATCGAACGCCTCAATGACTAGGGTGTAAGACGAGCGTTTCTCCCTGTCCAGCGGTCCATTGATCATCAGGTCGAGGTACAGCACCTTGTTTGCAGCTCTCTTGGTCTCCAGTCTGAATGCCTGGCCAACATTGCCCTCTTGAATAGTGTATCCTTGGGTGGTCAGCTGGTCCTTGTCTGCATCTGTCGCAGGCTCTAGGGAAAACCTTGTCCCCACTGCTGTGTGCTCTGGAATTTTAAGAACAGCTTTCTTTTTGGGGAACTCTGGGGCATGGTCATTGATGTCGTTGACAGTGATTTTCACCTCAATAGTTTGTCCTGTCATTGTCACTGCGATAAAGCTATAGTGGTCTCTCTGTTCACGGTCCAGACTACGTGCAGTGGTGATGATCCCTGTCGTTTCATCAATGTTGAGGTCCCTGCCAACGTCTGTACCCTCAAGGTCTGAGATGAAGTAAAGTGTTGCGGTTTCACCAGGCGGTAACCCAGCACTAATGTCGCCAACGATGGTCCCTGCCGGCTGCCCTTCATCGAGCTGGAGTTCCAGTATTCCAAGAACAGTTGTGGACTGAACTAGAACGAGGATGATGAAGAAATAAAAAAGTGGCTTCTGCCGCCAGGGACTCAAACACGTGCAGGGTCCGCTGACCCAAGCCCTCCGTCTTGACCCTTTACTTGTTAACAGCATGACTGGGTACTGCTACACCTGTGAAAATGAGAAAGAGAGAAAGAGGGGGATATCAGCCAGGAAAGACGTATTTCTACTAGTACAGATATAGTTTATGCGATGTGAACCAATCTTTACATTCTGTCTTTTATCGCCTTGAAAATTCCCTTGATCTCTCTTAAAAAAATGACATTTCGTTCACAGTGAATTAATGTGCAGCATGAATCATTGTGTGACAAAGTGGAAACCCTTTAAGAGCCCAGAATCAGAACATTTAAAGATGCCTCCTTATGAACTCTCAACTCTTTTTTCATGGATATACTGTACATGTAAATGTGTGACAATTTGGAAATAACTTCTCAGCAGCGTCAGGGAGCTTTGAAAGCACTTAAAAATGGCACTCTAAGTCCTGTCCAGAGTAAATTACACTCATCGATAACTAATGTTGTTCACTGTGTGACAACAGTTTAAGGAGTCATACACTAAAGTCCAAATAGAAAACACATTTAAAGCAATTGAAAGACACACGAAGACTCTCCATTTCTTGTTAGTAAATGATTACTCACACACACACTAACTAACAAATACATGTAATGTATGAGAAAATACCACAAGTCTACAACTACTTCAGATGGGCTTTCATGGAAATAATCAGGCTGTAAGACTACTTCCTATATTCCCCAATCTCTAAATCATTCGCGCATCCATAAAGATAATATCCTCCTCATGCTAATGCTAAACAGTAATATCAGTGATACAAAGGATCTAATCATAAACAGATACACATGCTGTAACCGTTAAAAAGTAACATATCATTCTTTTCTTTTTCCAAAAATAGTTTCTGTAAACATGCCTGGTGCACCAGAGCGATCGATAGGTCAGATGTCAGAAGGAAGGCAAGAGTCTAAAAAGACCATCTTAAACATAACCAACACTTTCTGAGTTATGCTGCAGCAAACCCAACAACTGTGGCCCCCAGAAAGTTAAAAGAAACACCACAATTTATTCGCAAAAAGGTATTTGACCCAGGATTGACACGCATACTTTCAAACATTACCACAAGATTCTGGAAATACACTCGGAGCAGTTCTGGCAGATTTAACCTTTACAGCAGCTCTAAACGTTAGATACAAGACGTTAACTTCATCCCTTCACGAGCTCTACAAATATTTAGATTATGTTAAAAAGGAGATCAATTGTTTATGCATGTTCCTCCCATATTTACAACATAAGATTTATTAAGCCAATAACTTATCAAAACATTCTGAAATGAGGAGGAGCATCTTGTGATGACATAATGCACATGGAGTGCAAAGGGAGGCTGTTTTAATAGTCAACTACGATTACTGCAATGAGAACATCTAAACCGAAAGGAATCATGTGAAAATGTTGCATAAATCAATTTTTAAAGGCCATATCACAACACACAATATAAATCATGATTTTTCCCTCATTTCCCTCACAAAATCAAATATCATTTTGATCATGTCTTGATATTGATACTGCAACAATATTGTAAGGATGATTACTGGTACTTTGAAAAAAAAAAAAATATGAACACAATAGTATTTTTGATAAATAATCATCATTAATGAAAATTTTATGACTGACGTAAGTGAAGGTAAGTATTAGAACAGACAGAACAGTGATAACTTCAGAAAATTACATTATTTTAACTGTAATGCAGCCTTAAAAACCGGGAAAAGATAAAGCTTCTGCCATATGATGGTATAAGAGAATCCAAAATCTCAGGCAATATTCTCTACAGCCTCATATTACAATAACAATAAATATAATGCATATGCATATATTGCCTAGTCCTACCTCAACATATGTTTGGGACAAATGATCAAAAGTGCAAATGTGTGACACAAAGGCTCAGTAGCAGACAGGAGTTTAGTTGTCATGGAGGGACTTGGCCTTTGCTGGCTAGCCATATTTGCCCACACAATCACTCCCCCTGTGCACGTATAATCCAGACAGTTAATTTTAGGAATTTCTTGTACCTCTAGAGAGAAAGCCAGCTTTCTGCCTACTGCAGGATTTCCACATGCATTAAACTGAAGCATGGACTGACTTTCTAGTAGGAAAATGTAAAGGCTGGCTGCTATTCTATACACAGTAAGACTTTAGAAAAAACGAGTTCTGCCTATAGAAATCCTGCAGTTCACCGGAGTACATTCATTGCATTATGCTCACACTGAATGATTAGCATTTTTTCAAGTTCTTTACAGCTGCTTCTCGTGGCTGTATTGTGAAGAGTATTTTTCTAAGAATTGATTCCATTGAACAAATACTTTGTTATTGATTTACAAGCCTCCTGGAATAGTGTTTTCAGAGCATAACTAATGAATCCTGTTGGAATCGTCCACCACACCAGCCTTTCTGTTCCCTGACCTCCTGTGGAAGTATATGAGACCTGTGAGGAGGATGGATTAATAAAGTCTATAGCTCTACTAGGAGGCAGAGGGACACTGATACTGGCCCCCACCACTACAGGCGCTGACCTCTACATGTGGTCCAGACGGCTGCTCTGGACAGTTGCTGCAGTCTTAAACAAAGAGGGAAGCAGGGATGAGCCGTCTGCGCGCACACCCTTCTTTTGTTGATTTTGTTTGCGCATCAAAGTGATTGTGAGTACTTTGTGTGTACTAGACCGTCTACAGAGAGACTGAAGGGAGGAGTTTGCGAAACAATTAGGGGTAGGGTGATGAAAAGAAACCAATCTCCAGCTGAGTCAGAACCTTTAGAGACTCCGATCTGACGAAACGAGCCCACATCACAGTACCGTAATGCAACCAATGACAACGCTCGGGAAAACAGAAAAAAAGGACAAAGCAGAGAGGAAAAAAAAGTGGATTTTGGACACGATAAGAAAAAGAAGTTTCATTCTGAGCAGTGATTTCAATTTTGTTTGACTTAACAGCCTTTTCTTTAGGGACCAGTGAGCTGGGGAAACTTATGATTCAAAAATGAAGTCAGAAAGGGTGCAATCCAAAGAATGTGCGTGCGTATGCTTGTGTCTTTTTATGTCCTCTCTCTCTCTCACCGTTCAGCCGAGTGTCAGTGAAAGGTTATGTTGGCGAACCGGTCGTGTGGCTGCAACCTGTCAGTGTCAATGAGAAGTCAATCCATGACATCATCTCCCTTTTGACGTGTGCTATATTTCACATGTGTTTACGCTGGAATACACTGGCTGCCCAGGACTGGGGAGCGCTTGGACTTAAACCTAGCATATGCAGGAAGGATACTGTTGAACAGATGGTCCGTGCAGTTAAAGAACTACCTAATTTGCTCCCCCTAGTGGCACTCTTTATAAAATTCTTCTCATCGTGGAAAAAAAAAAGACAATTGAAGTAAATTATGAATTACAGCATCTCTAAACTAAAATCTAAAATGAAAAAAAAAGGCACAAAAAAATTAGTGAAAGGCAACAACAGGCGTCCACCTGTCTGTCTGGTTGCATGGCTTTTTTATATCTGCGTCTTTGAGCATCTTCAAGACACACGTGAATGGGGGTAGTGACATCATCTCTGTGCGACCACATTGACAGGCAGGGCAGACTCGGAGGGCTCCGCGCAGTCTCAGCCACATTATTATCTGGCAATGCACCCCCATAATCTGCCTGTGCTGTGAGTAAACCTCAAAGCCCCAAAAAATGGGCCTCCACTCTAACTGCTCTTACCAAATGGGGCTGTTCAAAGCCTTTCAGTATGCACGTGAGGATGCGTGCGAGTGTCACATCTCAGTTTCTGACAAAAATTAATTTTCCTCACATGGTGTCAGTTGTGAACAGGCCTCACTATCTGTCCCTGCTCCTTCCCTGTGTCTGCCCCCTTATAATGGATTTAGCAGATGTAGCTGGGCAGGCCATCATTGACCGTGGCCAAGCTAAAGAAAACCCTAGAAAAAAAAGGCGACACCGTATCACCTCTATCTCAACCACATTTCTTGTGCTTTGATGAGCAGCGCAGGGTTACAATCGGCGAGCTCCTGGTGTGGTTCAGAGGTCTGGCACTGTCAGTAGCTACAGCTGGAGGCCACTCATTTAGACCTGCAACCGCCTCAGTGTCACCCTGAACAAACACTGGCCACATCCTGTGATTGACAGTAAAGCCAGACAGGGGAAAGTATAAATGGAAAAGCTGTCAAAATGCAATGTGAAAGTTAACCTCAAAAATTGAGGAACTTCCTCAACTTAATACGTGCATACATGTACATCTACTGATGGTGTTAAACTTGGGTGATGAAGTTAAGGTTTTTTTTCCATTGAAAAGTAAGAAAACAACAACAACAGAAAACCTCAACAATTACAGAGTGGCTGCAGAGAATCAGAGATGAGAGGACTGGACAGGTTGTGGGTAAACAGTGGTAAAAAGGTTTGTGAAAAGAAGGAAGGCAAGAGAGCCGATAGACTGCTGAGGATGGAGGAACGCTTTGCATCTCAGCTTTCATGTCGTTTGGGTTGTGCGTGTTTAGCGGGACAATAGCTATGACCCCCTGTTTCTCATTGAGGGGCCTTTCCGCGGATCTCTAGAATTAGACATCCAACCCCAGCTGTCATTGTGAGCTCAAGCATGTGTGTATATTGAAGATGCCTTCCATGCACATATAATTGAGTTTCCTCAGTGTTATGTTTTCCTCAGTTTAAGCGTCAAAACTAAAAGGTGGGTGTTACTTTAATTTATGTCTCTCAGTGAACTCAATCAGGGATCCAATGTATTATAGCACCAGCCTCTCAGACAGTCAGACGACCACTGTCTGGACAGTTACACAGCCACTGAACTATACATGCGCACACTGGCCAAAGCACAATCAATATTAATACGACTACGCGCTGAGAGAGTTCATGACTGTGTCATGCAATTGGGTTAGCTCACCCAGTGGGAGCAGTCGTAAAAGCACTCATAACCTGTGAAACCCTAACCTGTTTGGTTTGTGGAGAGCGGCGGTGTCTGAGTAAGTACGTTTGAATTAATTATGATGAAGTGGGGAGCAGTTCCTTTGCTACTCTGAGCTGCATCAAAACTGAGTGATCAGACACAGGGTGACAACTAATCCAGCTACAAAGAAAAACCTCAAAAAAAGAAAGGGCAGTCATGAAATCTTTACCTGCGCCATTTCCTTTCCCCCCTTCATTTTTTCTGCATAATTAAGAATCAGACAAATGCTGGGAACAAGTAATGAGGCGATTTTTCTCAATTTAGCTTAGGGAAAGCTGTTTCCTAACACTGAATGCTGCTCTGGAGTTTAATTACTGATTTCCTCCATTAATGTCCATGCCAGTGACATCAGCAAGACTGCAGTGGGTGAAGGATGGGGGGAGGGGGACCACGTCATCACAGAAACTAGTCAGTTCTCAGTGGGAGAGAGCCTCGGTGCCAGGAGCGAGGAGTTTCAGGCTCAAACCCACACTTTGTTACCATAGCTCTGTTTGTGTTGAACCCTGAAGAGCAGATTAGAAAAGAATAATTTACAGGGCACAAGACATTCTCTGATCAAGGAACTTTTTGGATGAGTTTGAATGAAACTTGATTTATCAAAATCCAACGGCAGTTTGCAGAGTGAGACATATTTTTATGGTCTGGCTTCATACCCTCATTTGGATGCTAAATGATCCAATGAAAATGAGCTCAAAGCTCTGACTACCAATTCAAGTTTTGCGTTATTCTCATCTTAAAAGAAAAAATGAAGAACCAGGCCTGGTTGTAAATTAGGTGTCCTCATTCTAGAGTGAGTGCTATTTAGGAACTAGTTCAATAAAATATTGCATCCATTTCGATTTCATGCAAAGAAGCAAACAAGAAAGTTCTGTGTGGTCTTTGTAGTAGTTGTGTATCTTAAAGACCTGCTCCCATCATCAATTATACCTTTAAAAACTAATTTATGTTTCATAAGATTACATATTTGTTTGTTTGTTTGTTTTATGAAAAATGTCCCTTTGTGGCTTACCTGCCCTCTCACCTCCTGACTTTTAAACTAGTCTACTATACACTGCACAGTGAAGAGTTCTTACAGTGGAATAATTTGAACCAGATATTGATTCCCAGGAAAACTAGGAAGAGCTATTTGTACAAGGGGGCCTACAAGTTGATGCATCAAAATGGTAATTTCTACAACATTAAGCCCACGACCCACAAGCCGTGTGGATTGGTTCCTTAACTTTTCTGTTTAGAGGACTAGAATAATGTGCTTTTTGGAGGCATTGCTGGATTGGGGTAAGAAGACAAAAATCCTCAACCACTATGTTCACTGCTTAATTCGGTCAGGTTGTGTGTCATAGTACATAAAAACACACAATATGGACATGTTAACAAGGGCAAAAACATGACTTTCATCAGGCGAGTCATCAGATTCTTCAGATTCTCTCGAACTATGTGGTATAGCTAAATTATGTCATGGCTCTTTAAAGTTATCAAATCAGCCTCAACTTCACTATGCTGCTGCAACAGATCTATTTTTTGGGGGGGTGGGGTAATTAGATTCTTACTCTAGTCAACAGAGATGTAAGTTTAAGAAAAACAACTGCAGAAGACTTTGCAGCAGCAGCAGCATAACAATTCAAAGCTTGTGTGTGATGACTCAGATTTGTTTATTTATCCACACAGAGGCTGTCAAGCTGGAATACACTCGCACACTCACAAACCGCACCAGGTCTCCTGTGACAAAACGTCCTAGATTTCACAGCCTGACAGGCCAGAAAACACTGCAACAGTGACAGAGAGAGAAACAAGAAAAAAGTTCAACTTAGTTTGTGTGAGGGCTGAGATGTACACATGCCTGCAGGCACACATAAATAATGTACCCTCTAGACCATCAGCAAAGCCGCGGAGCAAGTGAAAACACAGCTGGAGGTGATCTATATCCCTTCAAGGTGAAGTTTCAAAGCTCCACAACAAACTGAATGTACAGTGATTTTTGTTTCTCTGACAATTGTGTGCTTGTGTTGTTTTTAGTTTTTGCTTTTGTGAAGAGGGAAAAAGGAAAATGTGGGTAGGAAAAGGCTAACAGGGTTCATTAAAAAAAAAAAAAAAAGGGGGGAAAAAATGCCGCATTGAGATGTCCCTGAAGGTGGAGCAGCAGCTGCCGTCGACGGTCATTCATCAACCCTCCCCGTCAGACCACCAGAACACGTGTAATATCCCACAACGGCAAGCCGAACCAAATCCACGACTCATTGTTATCTCTCAGTTGGGAAACGGAGACTAATACTCTCATAGAGTCCCGAGTCTCGTAACTTGTTTTACTGAGGTCTATCTGAGAGGTTAGCATCTCTCAGTTGGGAAACGGAGACTAATACTCTCATAGAGTCTCGAGCTAACTTGTTTTACTGAGGTCTATCTGAGAGGTTAGGCCCAATCCAGGCCTCTGCAGGGAAAACACTGACTGGAAGTAATTAAACATCAGGAAATATTCTTATCACTGAATGTGGAAGACATTAAAATGCACAAGCAAATACATGCTGGCTGCGCTCGGTTATACAAAAATGCAGTAAGTACACTGTTACAGTTATTTATTTTCAATTAGTAGTATTACTACCATATTATTTTACAGTGTGTGCGTGTGTGTGTGTGTATTAGCAAGTAGTGTGCCTTACGTGATGAAGCTTCAGGATCACTACATTTGGATATTGTTGAAAAAATGCTACATACATAACCCCTAACCAACCTTGAGTTTAATATACTGCAACTAAAATTACAATTACGATGTTTACCGGATTAGATATATGGTTTCCTTGCATGATCTTGGAGTACTAATAACGCCCCCTAAAACACACACACACACACACACACACTTACAAGGAGAGTGGATTGCCTTACATTAATTCCCTGTAGAGTTATCCTAACCTTAAATGCCTGACCCCAACCTTTAACCTTTCCTTAATCCTAAAACTCAGAATTCCAAACCTTTAAGATTAATGCTCAACTTTGTTGTGAATGGGCTGTTGTTCCCATTTTGGTGTTGCACGCACACATGTGGCAACATGAGCACACTTTTTTCCTGACTGTTTTCCTGACACATGAATACATGAACACACGCACACACAGACACGTACGTAGTAACATTACAGGAACGACACGTTGAAGAACGGACAGAGGAAGAGTTCAAAGACAAAACACTCAGCTAATAGTCAAAACAGGGACAGGAGAAGGGAAACCAAAGATACACACGCACGCACATGCACATGCACACACAGGAGAGCACACACTTTAATCTCTCTTTGCACTCCACCCAGTGGAATAATGAGTAACATAACAGCAAACCAAGCACAAGGATTTTTAAGGTCATGCTGGTATTTCAGAAAACACATAGGCATTAATCAAAGAGAGTGAATGTTTTGTTGAGAAGTTTTGCCAGTTAATAGAGGGTAAAAAGAGGTCAGTCGCTTTCTGTGAGAAATGGCACAGTCTTAAGTTAACTGGGTGAGACCGGGAATTTGGTTCTTCTTTGGCTGATAGATCGCGGAGACTGCTCAGCTCCAAATATGGCACAGTGACTTGGCTTATTAGTTATTAAATTCTCCATCAACTCTCAGTTTAGTGGTACGGAAACAGCTGTTCTGCATGAGAATGCCTTTGTATCATGTTCCTCCATTACAATTCATGTGGTAAGGCTGGGAATTAACCCCGACTGTCGTTGTTTTAATTTTGTTTTAAAAAAAAAAACCAACAAAATACTTGTGACGTACTTTTTTAATTATCACGATGAAAATAAAAATAAATGAGACCGTGTATGTGAAAGAGGGGTTTTAAGTTTCAATTTAAAAAATTATGTCTCATCACTTCTCTGAGAGAAATATCAAAGCCAAAAAGCACAACATATTTGGTGGTCTGATATGTCACTGCTTCCAGTCTACAATATTCAACTTTTTTTTTTTTTTTTTTATCAAGACAACTTTTCATTTTTAATCACATTTTGTCCTGTGCCAACCACGCACATCCAGTCTCCGAACCCCTTAACTTGCAAAACCCGCTGCACTATACCTGCCTTACACGTCTCCCAGCTCAGAGCAAGTGTTTGAAGCTACCAGAAGCCCAGATCATCTCACTTACTTCATTAAAAACACATGAGATGCTGCGTAGACGGGCTGTTTCTCTTCCTCTCTTCTTGCCTCAGAGTTCAGACTCTTGTCATACATCAAGCTCCCAGATGGGCATAAGCTTCCATATTTCATTCATCTTTGCCCAGACTCATTTGCAACTCTGAGCGAACACTGCAATTAACACATTGCTTCATTCAGAAACATGGGCCCGCATGTCTGTGTAAGCCGGCCCCTGAATGAGGAACATCAAAAGAACATATTAGGAGACTTTTTGAAAACAAACAAGAAGCAAGAAGTTAAGAGGCAAATATTCAATTAAAAACAATTACCATATTTACATATTTCGCAAATGTTAAGATTTACTGTGTTTAAAAAAAAAAAGAAATGCAAAACAAGTGAGAAAGCCCTTAGTTACATCCAGATATGAAAATTGATCCGGATGCAGAATCCAGCCCATGACCAACTGCTAATCAGTTTATCCTTGGGTCATATCCAAATCTCATCCAAATCAGTTCACAACTTTTGGAATAACATGCATATTCACAAAGGCAAAAACATAACATCCCCCAAATTTGTTGCAGCAGGCTGCAACCCTGTGCACCAGCAGCAACTGTGGGCCTCTGTCATCCATCAAATACGGCGCTAGAGTACCCAAAATTTAATGAACTCAAAATCTTTACTATATTAATCCCCCTGTAAAATCTGGTAATGATCCGTGCTGTACCTTTTGGATTTATTTTGGTCTCACACGCACACACACACACACACACACACACACACACACACAGGGACTTCAGTATTTTATATAGTCAACGGTTAATGTTTTTGTAAGGGAAATAATTGAGAGATGATGAAAATAGTGACTGGTTGCACTCTTAGTGATATATTTCCATCTACTATTCCAGTAAATCCAAAGGTCAAACTCTTGCTCACAGGCCAGACTTCCAACGATTTAGCCACATTTTGAGACTCAAGAGCCAGTGTCACAGGTCCAACCTAAGGACAGACTAGAGAAACTTGAGACTACACCAAGCTTTAGAGTACTTCCACAGCTAATTCAAAAGGGAATATAATCACCCAGTTCCTCTTTAGTCATTGTCACAGATCCTGACATCAGGAGAAAGCGAAAGGAATTGCAACGCTGGCCAATTCAGATCTTCTTTTGATTAATATGAAGGTTTAACTGTCACAAGTGGAGGAATCTGAAACTAGCCTTGCAGACAATGTACTGTCCAGCACAGCGAGGATGTCTTCTTTTTTCCTTTGGCCCCTTTCTGTATTATTCAGCCAACCTTATCATCCAGACAGGATCCCTCCTGCCTGAACAAAGACCTTGAATAATAATGAAGTTGCTCGAGAGCTTGACTTCACAATTAAAACCTTCTAAAAATCTCCAGCTAATCAATCATTCACTTTGATTTCAGGCAAAAAGTTATATCTTCCAAGAGGGACAGGCTTTCTTAATGTTAGCAAGAAGGAAGACTACAGTACACTGAATAAAGGCTTAAATCACTGCTCACAGATGAAGTGTTTTAATAAAAAACATGAATGTGGCCAAGATTGCGCAGTACAAACATAATTATTGGAACATTATCGTCAAGGATTTTAGTAGTAAGCATGAAGAATGGAACAAGAAGGGGTGATTGTGGCTTAGAAACTGGGAGAGGGGAAGGGAGGACAGACAAAAAAAAACAACCCAATGTGGCGCTTTTATCTCGATACAATATTTACTCTCAGATTGTGGGTACCGCTCTTTCTGTTCGCTCTCATGCACAAGCCAAATTTTACAATGGTGTAATTAAATTTCCCGATTGTGATCGCAGCGAGATGGCAAAATCAGTAACTGTTGCTGCCAAGTTAATGAAAAGTGAAGCAATCGGGCAGAACAGGATTCCATATCAATGGAAGCGTATTTTGACTGACTCTGCGACTTAAGCTATTAATAACTGGTGGGTCTTCCTGTGGATGGATGATGCAGACAGAAGAGGCTTTCAAGGAAACGCCTCTCACACAACACTGCCAACACCACAGCTTGAAAGCTGGTTATCGTTCATATGCTGACTTATAAACTCAAAATCACACTAAATCCCCACAGAGTTTTCTGTTTACGTTATGTCTAAGATGGTGGTCTGAGAGGTAAATAAAAACACCAACACTTAGCCTGGGCACCATCAGAGTGATGAATGCGAGCGGAAGATTGGTCGGTAAATATTTCCATTAGCTCATGGTGCCAGGGAAGAGGAAAACAACTTATTTGTGTTGCTTTAGTGTTTGTGTTTGGTTGTCATCTGCTACTCATGTGTGTGTGCGTGTGTGTGTGTGTGTGTGTGTGTGTGTGCGTGACTGACAGAGAGAGGGACTCGTGTGAGTCAGTTTCCGTTATTTGTCCTCAGATGTTGATTTCCCATATATAAAGAACAAAACCCAGGAAAAAAAAACAGTTGTGGGATAAAATTAGATTTTTGTTAGAGCTGCCACATTTGGCTGGAAAGATGTTCATCCCTGTTCTATTCCTCTGCTGGCAGTACTCAAACCTTCACCCACTACAGCTTGACCGGAATTGGATACCAGCGAGGTTTCGGTCTTTCCTATTGAATAAATATTTAAATATTTGAATGGGGTAATTGGAAAATCATGCACATGATGAAATGCGATTGAAAAAAGTCAAAAGTTCCCCCTTATGTGGGCTCTCCAGGAGCCACAAAGAGGACAGTAGTGTACGCAGTGCTAGCAGGATTTGAGTGTCATGTGGGTGGTAAATGCGCAATTTGATTACTCTGTATATTTTCAGAGTTTGATGGAGCTCTCTTGCTTGGGCTCTGCAAAGCATTGCAAGTAAAACCATTAGAATAAACAAGAAAAACACCTTGAAAGGAGCAAAATTGTAAGATTTTTTCCGAGTTGTGAAATCCTGCGTGAGCTACCAACCACAAGCGTCGGTTTCCGACCACCCAGGACACCCTAGCATCACCCTAGAATTCAGGATTCAAGGAGTAAAACAATATACAGAAACAAATCTACATCTGATGCCACATTACAGCGAGGAAGCACCCAAAATAATCTGAGGTACAATGAAGGGCATGGGGGACGGAGGGAGGCGGGTATGCTTCAGTCACCATCCCAAAAAAACTCTAATATAAAATCTTCCAGCAGATGTTCAATAAGTGTGCGTATTTTAGGATGAGAATCAAGCACTTGACCCTGTATCATGTTCACCCGCTGAGCAGCACAGAACCACATGAGGTTCAAGTTAAACGGCACACTGTTTATTGTACTGATAGGCTCTGCGAGACGACTTGATATTGAATAGATAAAGTCACACACAGTGTTGAAAATACAGGCAGTAGTAAGAATAGTCCGATCAATTAATTAATTAAACAATTGTAGGGGAACACGGTGAGGAAAGGGGTCAACGCGGACACTTCCAGAGTTTCTTACACTCCCGCTCCTGTAAAACAGCTGATGTTAGTAAACAGACATTGTTTGTACAAACGCAAGCTCTCCTCGGCTGCAGCCACATAAAAACAGATATCCATATGGTTCCTGTTAGAGAACGTCTCGCTGCACGCCTCATCACTCCTCGAGAAATCAAAGTTTTATTGGTTGTAAGCAGACCTAAGGCCAGTGTACCGAGCTGGAGAATGCCGGGGCCATGTAAGTGGATAGTGTAATAATTCCAAGATCCATATCCCTCCTTAACGACAGAAAACCAGGAGCTGTGCATGCCGGAAGACACCAGATATGGAAGGAATAACTATTGTGGTTAGGTGCTCAAATATGCATCTGTGCTCCTATTTATAGCTTTTGGTCACATAAACATACGCACACAGAACTGATTACTATAAATGCACTTTATCTTATAGAAATTGTGCCAGAATCCATTGCTGTAATTTTTATATGCTGAATGTGATACGTGGTCTTTACTGTCTACTTGAGATAGTCCCTCTGCAATCATCTGGTTCTGTTTTTCTTAATCATAGAGAAAAGAGGAAAACTATTATCGGCAGCACAGGCACCGCTGTAGCTACTGGTCTCAGTGCCTTGCTCAGAGGCACAAAGCAGTACTTAAAATTCGCTCCAGAACCCACCTGGCAACCCTCCTCAAGTCCTGCAACGGCACATCAGAGAATAGTAAGCTTGCCCACTTTATCCACTTCACTGTTTTTCCCATTAAGCGGTTCGGTCCTCCATCCAAAACAAAGCCTGCTCACTGGCAACCCTGGAGAGTGAACCACTGACTCCCTGTTAAATTAATTCGTTCCATAAGACATAATAATCATATTCTGGCCTACAAGACCAACCTCCCCGTTGGTGTTTAGCACCTCTTTTTTTAAAAGGAGCCCCATTCCTCTGTCTTTTTGCAATCTGCTTAGCTGGTTTTGGCTGTGAATGTTGATCAATAATCAATATGAGTCTATGCCGCATCATCCCCAAGCCCCGATAGTGTGGTACTATTGTGGCCCCTCCATGCCACGGTTTGCCTGCACATCAGCAGCCCCAGCAGGCAGCTGTCGCGCGTGCAAGGTGCAGATGCGGGGAGCTCCCATCTGCAAGCTGCCGCCCAGCCGGAGCTCGCGCCTCCACCTTCTCCACCTTCTCCAGCACGGATCACACGGACAATAAAGGAGCTGTCACTTACGTTCATCGGAGCCGCTCCGCAGCCCTGGATGCGCGCTCTGGGTGTCCCCCCCCCTCCAAAACTGATCAGTGGTGCAAACGGGGTTCCAATTCCCTCCGCAACGACAGACAATCCACCGGGACAAAAAAAAAATCTTGAATGCAGCCGTGCTGGCCAGCTGGACCGAGGTTTGTCTTTTTTACATAGTATCCACAAAATCGCCAGCAGAGCCAACCGCGCAGATGTTCCGATCCGGTACGCAGTCACTGGTCCGGTGGATGGGCTCCCTCTCCGCGTCAGGTGAGCGCGTTTGGATGAGCCGCGTGGTTTTTTTTCTTCGCTGTCTGCAGGAGAAATGATCCGTCTGTGGCCCTGCGGCTCTCTGCTCGCTCTCTGGCTGATCTGAAACGATCCTCTCCTGCTCTCTCTCTCAGCATCCAGTCTCTTAGGAGCGGTGCGCGCGTGTGTGTGTGTGTGTGTGTGTGAGGGAGAGAGAGAGAGAGAGAGAGAGAGGGGGGAGAGAGAGAGAGAGCGCGTGCGCTCAGACAGAGCCGATTCAAGCACCTCACCGACTGAAAGCCGACTCCTTTGCCACAAGGGCCACCCCACCTCCTCCCGGCAACACCACCACCAACAACCCCTTTTTTCTCTCCTCCTCCCTTCACCGGCCTGGGCAGCCAATTTATTCTGGTAAAGCTCCACAAAAAGGGGGTGCGCAGGGGAGAGGGAGGCTGCAGGAGAGCAGACTTTGGTGCCCCCCAGCTCCTTTCAATGGAAGTAGTCTGAGACAAAGGGGCGCACCGTGCGCCATTAGGGGAGTTAAGCTCAGCACGGGACATGATGCATGAAGGCGACTCTTTAATGGCATGGTTTCCACTTTTCTTTATCTTCATGGGAACTGCTCCAATATGATTTGGCAGCGTGCAAATTTCGCAAAACGCCATCCGTCTGTGAACATTTAAGCAAATATCAATTTAGTCTCATGGTTTTATATTACAAAGAATCGTAAGAATTCTGTACGCAATGTTACATCCATCCATCCATTTCCAGCCTAACGCAGCTTCATCAGACGCAGGTCCTCTCGACAAGTTGGCAGTTCATCACAGGGCTGACATATAGAGACATACAACCACATTAACACCTACGGGCAATTTATAGTAACTAATTAACCTAACGCTCCCTGCATGTCTTTGGACTGTGGGAGGAAGCAGGAGTACCCAAAAAGAACCAGCGCAGACACAGGGAGAACGTGAAAACTCCCCACAGAAAGGCCCTGACCACCTGACACCAGGACCTTGTGTCTGTGAAGGAGTGCTGACCCTGTCAACCCTATCCTGCCCACGTAATTGAAATAATATTACGCTTTATATCAAATCATATCATATTACAATCACAGTTTTTGCTTCCTTGTCACGGTTAAAGTTCACGTAATTGTTTTTCGTATTGGATTTCATTTTAATACTTCGCAAGCATATTAGCGTTTCCCTCTCTTTTATTATTATCATCGTTATTGTGATTCAATTTAAGACTGTAACCTGAGACAGGAAAGAGCAGAGCAGGCTGGGCTGAGGTTCAGGAGCACACTTCTTTTGACTGCTATCATCGGCAACATGGGAGTCACTCATCACCCCAGGGTTTAGGTCAGGTCTCCACCTGCATCGCTGAAGCAGAGCGAGGGAGTAGACGCGGAGGAGGAGGCCGAATCTGTGTGGAGGTGTGAACACGGGGAGGGGTCCATGGGTGGGTGTTGCAGGCGGAGGACAAGGACAGCAATCAATCTGCCTCCCTTTGCAGGACGAGCGCGTACGTTTGCAGCGAACAGAGGAAAGTGGTACAGTTACACTTTTTTCAGTGAGCGTCTACGTACTCATGCCTACACGCGCCTGACACACTGTGGATTCTGACTCAAATAACTGCAGGAGGCCCATTGTACTTTTAAAAAAATATTTAGTTGAGAAGCAGCAATCTGTGTAAAACAAGCAGTTTTCCCATATTGTGACAGTGGTCACCTGGGAATTGAACCATAACAGTATTATTGTCATGTCCTTCTGAACAAAGACGACTAATAGCATCTACTGCTCATCCTGTCGCTGAGTAGATTTAGATGGAGCCTATCCCAAAATCTGTTTGACAACACACTGAAAATACACACAAAACAAACAAACACAAAAAAAAGTATTTTTTTAACTAGAAAAAGCACTTGGAGAGCGTTGACCAGGGCGAAACAAGATGAAACAAACGACCCTAACCTTTCAGCTGTAGCCACCAAAATCTAATCAGCTGTAATACAGGCAAAGACACACCTTTGATAAAAACTTTCATCAGAACCTGCCCTTAACTTTTTTTTAGCTGTCCTGTACATAATCAAAAATGAATAAAGTTATAGAATGTATTATTGCAAAGTGATACACATTTGTGATACAGTACATAGAGTTTGAAAAATTTGGCACGTTATTAAGCTGATTTTGGTTTATTTTGACATCATGAATGCACACTGCAAATATCTGTTGTCAGCTTGGCTTCAGCCTTTTGATTTCTATGATCCTGGAACTTCAAATAATCTGACACAAAATTAATAGTGACACATTATTATGGGTATTGACTGAAAACTGGTATTGTTGCCTGTGCTGTTTGGTTTTGCTGTGTTTAGGCTATTTATAGTGTTGTAAAAATATGGGGCTGTTTTCTCTCCAAGTTTCCATATTTACTCCATGTTACCTGGCACAAAGAAAATACTTCATCCTGTTTTGGTTTCACACAATATTTTTGTGAAAAATGAACACGAGTCAAATGAAAATATGGCTTATCAAGAAACAGTCTAAATGTGGGCAGTTTTGTTTTGGTTTAGCCCTCACACTGTGCAATATATACTTATTTCTTAAAGCCTACATAAGAAGAAGGTGTTTCAGTAATGTTGGTGTTTTCTCCATTTGAATGTGCTTTCCTTGGGTTGGAAATCACTCGGCCACCATATTTTCCTGGTGGCTCCCAGATTCCCAGCAGAGCTGTTCTCCTTTCTCACATCCTACATCATTTTTTACTCTAGCTGAGGCTGCATTTGTCCGTCACCACAGAGTTGCAATTACAAAACATTAACCAACAGCAGATGGCTGTGAAATGACACTTTTGGTGGGATCCCCGCGAAGGAGAAAACCAGTGAGAGATTTATATAGTCATAAATGTGGTGTTCTCTCAAATACAAACACACATAAATACACATAAACTTGCATGTACGCATACAGATTTATTTAATGACACAATCTTTCGCAGAATTGATTTGGCTCCCTTGTCCGTCCTGTTTGTCTCGTCCTCCTTCCAACCTCAACATCCTCAGATAACCTCAGTCCACATTTTAAACCTCTATCTGACAACCCAGATTAATAGACTGTTTTGTCTTAAATAAGGCTTGACATCAGTATCTTGACCTTAACTTAGAAAGCCCAAAGGTTAAACATCTGCAGCCAGTACCAAATGACACCAGTTGGACCAGTCTATGTTTTTTGTTTTTTTTTTAACTTTCAGTGACCTAATCATTTGTAGCCAGGACTCTCAGCTTAACAATGGCACCAGTTGGACCTTTGTATGTCATTGCTGTCTGGAGCTATAGCCAAAATCACATTCTTTTTGACCTTTCAGTGACCCTAAGCTTTGAGCTGTAGCCACCAAAATCTAATCAGCTGTAGAATGGGCAAAGACACACCTTTGATAACATTTTCATCAAACCCTGCCCGAGTTACTCCAACTCGGTTTAACTTTCATAACCAAAATGATTCAAATAGGGCCGTAAAGTCACAGCAACCTTTAAGGAATTACTGAATTACATTTTGAGCCTAATCAGATGTTCTAAATTTATTTTAATTGTCTTGGCCTCATGGCCTCGTGAACCCCGTACACTAATGATTGTTACATGGTGGTTTGTTAACCAACTGGTAGCTGGAAATGCATCGTTGGGGGCTAATGGAGGATCCTGTCTATATTGGCTGCACCAGTGGTCTTGTTGGCTAAGTCTCTCTCTTTCTCCTATACAAACACAGGCAGTTGACCACAGAATTGAAATGTAACTGATGTGAACCAAACCAGCGAGTCAGCCAAATTGGCATGCTTGCATGTGCAGTCGACTGAACATAATTTTCAGATTTCATAGATCTAAAACAAGCTGTTGATCGCTCTAACATAACATGTATTCTTCCTCCAAGCAAAGTCCTATGGAAATTAATTCCTGGAATGGCAAGCAATAGAATATCCCAGTTCCGTATATCCTGGCCGCGCCATCTCAAAGTGGGCTGTATCTTTTTCCACGATGTTTTTATTTTAATTCAGCTGTTATCACTTCATCGCTCTGGACTCAGTCCCTTTCCTGACAGACAAGTACACACATCTACAGATCTACATGCAGGTTAGCGTTCTTATTCTTGTCTCTTAACTCTGGCTCTTTTTCCCCCTTGGCCATAAACATGACCAGGTGTCTGTCCCGGCTTTATCTGATCCACTTTTCCTGTGCGGCAGGACGGGATGAGGTCACAGCTCCGCTCCATCTCTGTGAGCCAAGACAGGAAAGAACGGTGGCTTGGACAGACCTTTATTTCCCATGACCAAAAACCAGGTGACGAGAGGATTTATCCAATAATGGTTCCCTAAGTGTGAGCAAAGTATATTTGTTATTTACCGTCCAATGTTTATTGTCAACAAATCTCATGAAAAAACAACATTATCAACAAATTGAACCTGCTAACAAGTGTCGAATAGGTAGTCACCTCCCTCCATGAGGCACCTGTGGATTTCCATTGTTGTACACGATGTTGTAACATGATGCTTCTTTTGGTCTTTTATGGGAACTTTTAAGTGAGACAATGAACTCTTTATCCTCTGAAAATGTCTTCAGCTCGCTATTAATTTCAACCACAAGTTCTGCATTCATGGGTAAGTCTTTACAATAAGGGTACATTGATTAATATTTGTTTAATTACTAACAGTTAATTAATGCATCATATAATCACTAACCGTCCTCCTGCTGTGTGAGGTACTTATTCAATAGTTTCCAGCCATACTATTTACATTAGTGAACACAATAACGCCATTAGCTAAGAGTTCGATAATACAATGAGAAGCATTTGGACACAGACAGCCACTTAACTGTATCACTTATAAAGGATTTATTACCTTAAATAATCATTTAATAATGCTCTTTGTGGCCCTAATTTCTAAACTTGAAAACATGTATCCCTTAAGTGCCGCTTCGTCAATGTATAAAAGCACCGAATAAGCGTGACTTATCTGCAATAAATAATTTATTAATCTGAGTTAACCCTTTATTAATGCTCTTTGCGGCCCTTATTAGAAAGTTGAAAACATGTATCCCTTAAATGACGCTAAATAGTATGCTATTAAACTATTAAATAATGCATATTACTGCATTAACTAATGTTAATTAATGTAAAGTGTTACCTATCCATGCTAAAGAAGGGCATGTAAATATTTTGCAGTCCTGGACATGGAAACAGCATATTATATTGTGTCAGCTCTACTTATTATACTATATACTATACAAACCATACAAAACTGCACTTTGAGAATCTTTTCTCTTTTGTCTTCCTTTTCCATGACCATCAAATAGAGTTATACGCACTCATCTCTCCCTGAGGGTATTCTTAGGGAGCTTATTATAGTAGCTTCGAGGCTACCGTCCACGCAACCACACGCGGGCCCCTCGACTTTGGCCATTCTTACAAACTAAGTTGTGCATTTCCGCCGATGTCCTAAAAAGTGTCAAACGTTAATTGGAACAGATTGAATATAAACCTATGGAAGAATTAAATTTGTTCTACCAACAGAAGACAAAAAAAATCTGTGTTTCCACTTCACTGGGTGTTGGCATCCCAGTTCCTGTTGGTTTAGTGTGGTTTCCTTCAGACCGTTTAAGCCCTTTCACTGATTTTTACACGCTCATTGTTTATGGCGGCTGTGCTTGTGGATGTAAGCAGCTTTTGGACTATTTTAAGGAAGACTGAAGATAAATAGACCGAAGGACATGTGAGCGGGAGAAGGGGCATTGTTTTTTGGAACTTCCAGAACTTTACAGAATGAAATTACACAAAAATTTCCACACCCAAATGGGAATCACATCTGAAAATGGTTTGATGTCATCATGGGAGCTACTCGCCTAAAATACCTTCTATACAGAAAACATTGCATTCCAAAATCTCATCTCACTCCGCAAAGATTTCTTCTTTTTTTTGAAGTTCTGAGCTTCATATTTCAGGCTTATCTTGAATTATGTCATCTCCTTAATGTGCTTAGTGCTGAAGGAAATGTAAAAATTCGTCTTTCTCTGACTGGACTGTTATAACTTCGGAGGCTGGCCTGCTTCCATTTGGCCAGCTTCACCTGAAAAAGGCCTCGCGGTATTAGCCGAGCAGCTTATCTTATATGTTTGAGAATGAAGGTCGTAAGTTTTCATCTTATCGAGGAGTGATCTTGAGGTAAGGAGTGAAAACAGGAAAGCAGCAGTATGGGCCCTTCGCTGCAGTTGCAATGCCCTGTACTCTGTCTGTATCTGTACGTGCAGGCAAATACCAGAGAAGGAGATTAAACGGTTCCCCTGATGAGCTTCCAGGTTTTGTGTGATGGAGGAAAATATATGGGTTGCAACTGAGGTTTTCCCTTTTGTTGGAAAGCCTGTTGCACTCCCCTCTCTCAAAATTCTATTGGGTGTTTTCCTACTCATTTTTGTCAGGTACAGTATTCCCACCATAGGATACTCTATTTTACCACAGGGATTCGCTCCAAAAAAAACCCCAACAAAAACACAAATGCTGGTATAGATATCATTTATTTCTTCACTTAGTCCTCATTTTGTGATGTCCCCCTTTAAAACTCCTCTTCCTCTCTTGTCATTACCATCCCAATGTCTTGGACATCACGTCAACACACTACCTGCACACTGCACCTTCCTCTTCTGCACTCCTGTCACACTCCTCCCCTCCCCTCTCATTTATCTCTCCGTGACACTTCCCTTCCTCCCTCGATCAGAGTGTTTTACTGTTACAAACCAAATACACTAAGCAGGCACAACCACTAAATCTGGACAGTCTGATCTAAGATCTGAGATTGTTTAGATTGTAAGGAAACTATTTAGCAGCAGGCTGTCAGACGTGCTCTAAATCCTAAATCATGAACTCTCAGTGGAACTAAAATTACTTCTTGACACAGACGTGTACTAGTTTGTATGCAAAACTGTTTTTTTTTGTGTGTTGGCCTTATCTGTTTTACATCACAGGAATAAAAATTCCTTTGTGTTGCTAAAAATTCTTACATCAGTGCGGGAAAGTTGGCAATCAGATACACAATACTTGCTGTTCTCTAGCAGTAGTTCATTACACTTTGTGAATAGCTGCTGAAAACCTTCTCTACTCCACACAATGTGCATGTAATGTGGGCGTCTAGCAAACAGGAAGTTGCCAAAGCTGAGAACTTCCTGTATGAGCCCATCTACTGGTCAGCATCTGCAGCATGGGTACAAGAGGTCCCTCAATGACCGTGTGTGTGTGTGCCTCTGCAAATGTGTGTGTGCCACCGGCCAGCCGTCCAACATTCCTTCCCCTCTGCTTCCTTCCCCGCCTGGCCCGCTGCTGCACGGCATCGTGGGAAAGAGGGAGTCTCACCTCTGCACAGCACACTCGCTGACTTGACGCACACATAAAGCAGCAGCGAAGGGGACAGATTTAGTGGGTGTTGTGAACCAGATGTTGCTGCATGGAACTGTTGTGAAACATTGCTGTTAATGTGCCACAGTGTTTCCATGTTGAGAGTGAAAGACAGATTGATAAGGAGCTTGTCTACCATGTGTGTGTATCAGCATGCCTTGCTCCATTTGTGTGGACATACTTTAGCTTTAAACCAGCATTGTGAGGATTATATTTGCTCCTCACAACACACGAGGGCTTGTGCCTTGGTTTCATGGTTAATGTTAAGCATTGTGTGGTGAAGGTTAGGGTTAGGGTAACAACTGTGTGTGTGCGTATGTTATGGGAGGTCTGAACCTCGGTTCAGCGTGTAAAGTGCCTGGTTGAGACTTCAGAGGAACAGGAAGATGAGAGACTCAAGTGCGTCGTGGGGGAGATACGTCCTCCCTCATGTTGGCCTTCTTGATCAGCTGCTTCCTGTTTATTGTTGCACTAAGGTGTTGTCCTATGGAAATAACAAGGCTTAGACCTTTGACTCCAGCGGAACAGAAGCATATCCTGCAACGGATGGGATATTGTTTCAGTTCCTCCTCGGATCACAGCGCATGATTGGAGTGAGCTGCTATCTACTCACATTCAGACCGTTTGGACTTCATGGTGGATCGCCAATGTGTCTATTTGGAAGACAGGGCCCCGAGGCTCTGGTAGATTTTGTGTGAAGACAACAGATCAACAGAGTTGGTGATCTCTGTTGAATCTTTTCTTAAAAGAAAAGTAATCTCAAACTATTTTGACATTAAAATATGTCGCGCATATGTTGCTTTTCAAAAGAAGGAATAGAAGCAGTAGACTCTTTCCATATTTTTTGAAAATTTATAGAGCAATTGAATTGTTAATTATTTATGAAAGTAACCATTGTCAAAAATGCAGAATCTATGAAACAAGTACCATACTTTAAATCACCCAAATTGGAGTAGATAAATAGCACAGCTTATTAAATGTGTATGCTTTTCTCATTCACAAAAAGTCTTTTACATGTCTCATGCACTGGATAATACTCCACAGACTCTGGCTTTAACACTGAGCAAGACAATAATGTTAAGTTCCACTTTAAAGTGGAAAAAAAGTTGATTGATTATATTCAAGGTTTTATGATACAGTGTTCTCAAAACTTTTGTCTTCTTAGAATCAGAGAGGAAGTCAAGGCCACTTTGAGTCTGGACAATGCTCAAGAAAAACTCAAAAATCAGCTCTGTAACCCTCACAGCTGTCTGTGTCTGGAGCCAGGGCAGAAGCTGGAGAATTTTCTGTGTCCTTCCTTCAGTGATTTATGTCCAGCGCACGTCCTCTCCCGCCCTCACAGCTTTGCTTGATTGTTTGTTTTCTGAAAGAGTTTGGGATTTCTACTCCAATGAATTTGTCCCCAGAGAAGCACAATAACCAACACAATGCAGGGTTCCCAACCAGTGCCACACGCAGTAAAGGTCACGATATGTTTACATCATGAAGGGCAGTCTGGGCTTTTAGAGGGATTAAGGCCAGGTGATGGAGAGGCTCCAGCAACGCTCATATTCTTTCACAAGCATGTTTGAGCTAGTTTGGAGAAGTAACAAAAGTGCATGGAGACTTGGAGAAAGACAGAACGCAGTGAAGTGAGGCCACGACTATTAAAAAAATGGTACAAACCAGAGCAGCTCAGGTTCTGTACTGGAATCTGTAGATCAGTTCAAAAGTACAGTACATTTTATCTGTATTGTAATGCTGCCACAGAAAGGGCTGCAGCCATTAAAGAAGCTGGCGTGAGCAGACTATAACAAAATAAAAACCAACAAAAAGCAGGTTCTGCTGTATAATTAAGTAACGAGCAGATATGGACTTACTTTTGGTTCTGAAACCAAGAACATCCCTATTAGACCTGCTGCGGAGCATTACAAGCATTCCATCCACTACATTGGAGCTTACTCATCTCTGCTTATCCCAGTAGCTCTCTGCAACAAGTGAACTGGACCCTGCAGTCCCTATCATTCCAGGTCTTCTTTTCACTAAAAGGCTCATGAAAGGCACCAACCGGAGAGCCAAAGATAATTTGTAAACACACTGGGACAGTATAGATTGCACAGTAAACATGGTAAACAAGGTTAGGTCTCGGCCCCACAGTGATAACAACTGGAGACAGACAGGAGCCTCTGACGATGTGATGCATGTTTTCTAATGCCAGTCATGCAGCTTCAGAAAACATTTCGGCTGAAGGTCAGTTTTGATGTCAGTAAATGTGTATACATCACACACACACGCGCACACACGCGCACACACACGCACACACACACGCACACACCGATAATGAACAGCATAGCTTTACATCAATTCTCCTTTAATGTATTTATACCGTCACATATATCAGAGAGGGTCCCACTCATGTTGGGGACTCCTCAGAGGTTTTAACTCTCTCCCTACTGGCAGCTTGGCAGCCAGTAAGACCCAAATATTTACTGCCCCTTGCCTGCCATCTAAACACCCTTTCTGCGGGACATATTTATTCAATTGTACTTCATTTCACAAAGACAAAAAGAGCTTGGCGAGTCCAAGCCAAGCTGCGAGCATTTTCCACCAACAACTCATACAATCCCGATGGCTTTGATTCAAAACAGGCAGGCAGAAACTTTGGATCCATGTGTGACATTTGTTAAATGCCTTCTGTAAACCATTTTGACTGGTGAGGAAATCATAAACACTGCTTTTGCACGATTCAAGGGTCAGGTGGGTGGCTCAGAACAAACAGCACGGTGAGGTGATTTTTGGAATGGGGGCTTTGGCTTTACAAGGACTATTGTATGAGCTTCCAGTGATTACCTACCACAGGGAAGGTATTCTCTAGCTATAGACTTATTTTTCTTTCTTGGAACATTTTAATTTAACCAATTTAGTCACTCCTAAACAAAAAACAGTGAGTTTTCTGACTTGCAGTGCGGATCGTTTCAAAATTTCTTAAGCACTAGGATTTTATAAAATCTTTCTTTTCGATAGCAGCAAATTAGATGAGATCACTATGAATGTCCAAAGAAGCCGACAATGGCAGCTAATTTTTCACTTTAAGCCAGCATGGCTATTTCCATATGAGCTCGGAAATGGATACATGGGCTCGCGTACGTTTCAGAAGAATGTGAAAAAGTGCTTTAAATGATGACTCTGACATCTTGGCAGCGACCCCCTTTGATTGAATGTTGTGTTTGTGGACAACATGAGTGGTTTCAGTTGCACCTCTGCGGGTTTGATATCTGCTCGTATCACGACACTGCATTTTAATGTTCATTTAAACTTTTTTATGATCAGCAGAGGGGTCGGCACAACATCTACTGAGAAAAACTGAAGGAATCTGTCCGTCCTTACATTGTTACACAACATTAAGTAAAAAGAAAAAACAGTCTTCCTTGTAGGCACTGGAGAGCTTTTTATTCTTTGCTTGCGTGCTCGTAAACCCCTACCTCATTTTGTTTATATTAGGGAGTGCTTTGGGAGAAATCCACCGATTTCTCAATCCCTCTTATGAAACTTAATAAGACGGCCTTCGTTCCCTTTTCCCAGCATTGCATTAATTGTGCCTATCAGGCAGACAGTGAGCTGCCAGCCACCTTTGCGTATGAGGTTGACATCATCACGACTTTGTTTCGCCTGGTCTCCGGATCTGAAATTCAGTCAGAATCAGAGAGATCAGAAAACCTTGATGCTCCAGGGTGCTGACAATTGTTCAACTGCCCACATGGCCCCAGCAGGCGGCCGTCTCCTTGTTGTTTTGTTTTGCTCTCAACATCTTTTCCCTCTTGGCCGCTTTCCTCCTCTCTTGACCTAATTGTTTATCTCTTTCGCAGTTTGCCTCACAGGCATGACTTAAGGTTTTTTTTTTTTTCTGAAATATCCCCGTACTCTGCCTGTTTCATGTTGGTGAAGTGAGCCGGGTGGGGGGGTGCAGGAATTTGGGATAAATTGAGGTTGTGGCAAGGGAGTTCATTTTTCCAGGCAACTGTTTATCCCAGATTTTCCATGCGAGAGGCAGTTATTGTTGAACTGCTTTCATAGTCACATGAATACGCACAATGCACGTGCACGCCATCAAGTCTGTGCCATAGTGGGGTTTCTGCGTGGAGCTTACGTAACGACAGACTGGCCACTGTGTTTCCCATCATTCCCCGCACACACAGATAGCCCTAAATGGAAAAGCAAGGTGGTGCATATGTGTGTGTGAGGAACCGCAACCAAAAAATCTGCTGCCCCGCTTAAGAAACCCACGGGCTGTCCACATCAGACTGACCACTGATTTCTGAGCTCTGTAATCACTGTACCATGGACTATTTTGGTGCAACCTGACTATGGATTAGACAGCAAATTGCTAGTGATAGTGAGTGTTTCCATGGAGAGGGTGGAAGTTGCTTGTAGGGAGTGATAAACAACAGTTAGATTAAGATTAGATGTGAATGTGAGTGGTAGCAGCTGGAGGAGTGGGTGATTGTGTCTGGATCTATGATTTCAAGTGTGGAGGGTCTATTCAAAAGCATAACAATACAAGCAAGGAGGACTTTAATAAGGGCAGAAAATGGAAAAAATGAGCAAAAGCAAAGAGATTTTGTTTAAGTCTCACAATTAATCGCCTCTTTTTGTATCTAAATGATGACTTTTTTTTTTCCATATCCTCTATAAATCAGCTGTTTGTAATGACAAGCTGACACAGTAAAGAATGTTTATACTCAGTCCAGCTCACACATATTTGTTGGAGACCCACAAACAGTTGCACAGGAGTTGAATTAATGATGGCGTTTGTTGCAATGACTGTCATGAACACCAGTTCATTCCCACAATTAGCTCCTTCATTGAATGAAAATATGAAAAGTGTCAGAATCAGTCTTATGTGTTTATAAGATTTGCAGAGGCTGGCAGAATGAGAAAGTAATTGGTGCACTTGCACAACTCGTGTCAGTCAAAAGATTTTTACACAATACGGAAATAATTCCAATAATTTTTGAAAGCAAAGTAATAAAACACCCGTACACACACAAGCAAAATAGAAACTTGGTTTGATTTGAGCAGGAAACAACACGATACAGTGCATTACTTAAAATTGCCACAGTCTCAGTCGTCTATCTATCTATCTATCTGGCACTCTTGATTTAGATGGATAGATAGATATATTTATCCATCCAAATGAAGAAAGCTTTCAGATGGCGTCCCAGAAAAAAAAAAAAAATCTGATCTGGTTTGTCAGTGATAAATCATAAACCATTGTTGTAAAATTTACCGGTGTAAAATTGCATAACATTAAATGAGGTTATAATATTGTAACCCTATATCGATTATCTCCACCTGTGCTTAAATCTACAAGAACAGGTGTGGCCTTCTACTAGACTGTATGGGTCCTACTCTCCTCCAATCGCAATCTCGTATTCACCCATCGAAATTAGCATGAACTCTTCAGCTAGCAGCATAGAAGAAGCAGAATTCAGTAGTAGAGGGTTGATGTTATGTCACAATTTCCCTGACGGGCTCAGTAAAGTAGCTCTATCTATCTAACAGATGCAGCTGCACAACTCCAGACCTCAGTCGGGAGTTGGGACTAGGAGGCTCAAGTGGCGTACGTGGGAACACACCTGACCCAAGCGTCATGATTATGACCCCAGGCATCACTCGATACCTCCGAGCCCTCATGTCGTGAGTCATTTAAGGGACATGGAGCTCATGGTCATACATCTCTGCCAGAAGGAGCAGGTACAGCACAGGTAGCAGCATGTTTACACATCTCATTTCGATTACAAGAACAAATATTTGCGACACAAAATGCTGGATGTCCTCCATTGTTTCCTTTGTTTACTGTGTTGCGGTGTCTCTGTTGAGTTGATTGGAGGGGTACACTCAGGGCTGGCTGTGGACATCTAGGGGCCCTGAGCAGAACAGGTTTTGGGGCCCTGCTTCGCAATGGATAGAATACACCTTATTGACACACCTGAGGGGCAACTGGTTCTTTGTTAAAAGAGTTGCTCTCTTGAGGTCCAAAACAGATGTGCAGAGTACAAAAGAAGTTATTTTCTCTTTTCTTTTTTTTTAAAATGCAAAGTCCTAGTCTCTTCCAGTAAAATTTAGAGCGGTAAGTGAAAACTAAACCCAGCAATGCCCTTTCCTCCTCATGAGTCTCTGAGATTAGTCATCAAATTCAAGTCAGGCGTCCGTGAGTTTTAGCACATGCTGTTAACCAGTTCAGGTTTTAATCACCTCTGACACTAAGCAGCCACGCACACGCACACATACACACAGACGCACACACACACACACACACACACACACACACACACACACACACACACACACACACGCACCCACACGCATGCATGCATGCATGCACACACGGACCACAACAAATACACAAAGTAATGGATAAATGAACATAGTGATAGTTATGAGCTTATTGTGCTACACTAAGCACTCTCTCTAAGTGTGCATGGGTGTGTGCAAAGGGAAATGTGGGTGCCATGTGCGCTGGATGGTGCGAGGGGAACCCTAACGGCCCTTGACATTGGTACACCATTAGACCTGCTGCAATAGGCACAAACTGAAACCACTTTTATGACTGTTCAGGCACCTCACAGTGGGCTCCAGGTGTTCAGATGAACATAAAAAGAACTTGCCATACTGACCAAGAGTTCCTGCACATACCAGTAGAATAATGTAATAGCATTTCACAGCATATTCTGTCCATGTGTTTAAAAGAAATATGGAGCGCTTCCCTGAATGCTTCAGATTCTTTGTGGCGTTTTGGCTTCTGTGTTTTTTTTTGTTCAGCCGCCGTGGTGATTGTGGTCCAATAAAGATGGCTGTGATTGTAACGGGACCTTTCATATGGCTTGTGGCTCCTCTCGCTCTGTCTTTCATTCTCTCCATCTGTCACACTGCTGAGCATACTGGCGCTGGATAATGCTAAAGGTCTGTCCTCTTCTGATGTGGTGGTTTTCCGAGGGAGGTTGCATCTGATAGGAGGGAGGGGAACAGTAAGTCCAGAAGACCTTAAGGGATGTTATCATACATGCACCAACAAACCAAGTGTACTTCGTGTGGGGGTGGGTGTGCATGTGAATGTTAAAATATGACAGTTTTATGTGGACGCGGTGTGTGGGAGTCTGATTCTGTCCCCTGAGGACACAATAATCAGTCCAAGGCTACATGAATGATTTGGGTTGCTTCTGTTAGTTTGCAGGTGGTTTTTATTTTAATGACAGTATCATCAGATTCTCGTCTTCTTTAACTGCCTGGCCCCTGAACTGAAACCCACCCACTTTTTTTTGCATTTCCCAACTCTTTTGTCCCTACTTACCCTCTACAAACCCTTGTTTTTTTGTCTCCACTTTTTCTCCGTTCATGCCTCACACTCTGAAAATGGACTAAAAGGAGACGGCTGTGCTTCTCAGGTCGCGCTGGCTTATTTTAAATGAAAACATCTGAAATATTTGTTATCCGATTGAGGCCAAATTTGTCCTGGGGTGTAATTACTGTAATTTAAGCGTTATACGGGACAACGTTTCATCACCAAATCATCACAGGATTCATTTGTAAATTCAATCCAGAATTTACGTAAAATGTGCTTTCATGTCCGAATTGATCAGCCAGTATTAGTTGGAGAATCAAGACGGGAAATGGGCTCAGCTGCCCCTGCGCAAACTTAACAACAGTTTCTAACAATGACAGATAGGACGATTTAAAAAGAGCTTCAGCAAGCTTTCAATGTTTATCCAACAAGTCTGTCTTCTTCAGTGATGCAAAAATAAAAACTGTCAGCCAGTAGAAATAAAGCTACCATTTGGAAAGGAATGTTTCTGGAAACTTGTTTTTTTTTTTTTCTTTTGTATGATCCATTGAGAGGTTAGTGTTGCATGTTGACCAAATCTGTGTTTCATACTTTTCTCACTTAAGGGAATTATTCCTTCTTATTTTGTATGTCCAAAGAGGGCTCAAATTCTGGGTCCAAACCTGTTGCATCACTAATGATTCCAATACATATTCTAACAGATATTTACAACACAATCACAAAGCATAAAACTTTTGTTTTTCTGGGTTACAACATACTGTAGTAAGCAAGAGTGTTATTGACGCCAGCAGGGGCTTGTGGTTTTCCATATGCACTAATTGCAGAAACATGTTATCTCAAAAAAACAAAGACAGCCTTTAGGAACTCTTAAACCCTGTTTCTATTCTCTCGCGTGTGTCACTGATACAAAGTTCAGAGTTTCATTAAAATGTAATATTTAAAGCACGGCACCGGGGAGACATTTGCAAAGTGTAACGTTCGTGTTGCCAGAAGTCTGAAGTTAAATCATCGGGATCAAAGTCGCATATTGAGTTTCTCCAGCTGTGTCTTCCCTTCGTCAACACCATCCTCATCCTTGGAGTGACATCAACAGGACATCCTACACCATCGGTGCTGACCCCGGTAAGACCTCAGTCCGCTGCACATACAAGTACTGTATGTATGTGTGTGTGTTGACATGTGGCCTGCTTCCCATTAAGCTACATCAAAGAAAGTGTTAGCTTTTTAAAGAGCTCTAAGCATAGGCTGTAATTTACCAAACCTGTGTTTGGGATGTGCACATGGAGTTTATTCACTGGTCGGGTCCTTAAAATACAGCAGCAGTAGCAGACCTCATCAAAGCTTGACCACTGTTTAAAACTGTTGCTGCCTGCTAAACTCACTCCCCGGAGCTCTTCAAAGGTTACGTCCACCGACGAAACCCAATCCATGAAAACACAGTACGAACCAAAGCGCTGGGACGGCCTTATGCTGAAGACAGTGTCAAAATGCGATTAGATAAGACGTAGCTTATTTAAACAGGTATAATTTTAAAATAAGCTCTGGAAGCAGTTGTTAAATAGGCCTACCCATACCCAAAATATATATATACATGTATATATACTGTAGGAAGTAAAAACATATTTACAATATGTATGGCACAATTTTATATTTACTAGCCAATACAAATACAAATGTATAATGCATATGTTTTTTACATTTATGTAGCCCTCACATTTTTTTCTTTTCTTTTTTTTTAGAAATAAACAGCATTAGAAACCTGGACCTACTTGGTAAAGAGTGTTATATGCATCAACACACCTCGGTCGTACTTTCAGACAGTATACAAACTTGAATGGCCATGAATATAATGATACATGTAAATGAAAAAGATAGACATGCATTTTCAAAATGAAGTGGGATAAACACAAACACCTGCAAATACCTCATATACCTGCATTTATGAATCAAACAGATTTCATTAACACACAAAGTCAAAACATCAAAAATCATCGTATAAATATTGGGAATGTATGTACAAGTACAAATTATGATATGGGTATATCACATATTTTATAACCTTATACTTTAATGTGTCCGGAGACTGAATATATATTATATGAATATATCATCCTATATGTGATGTGTATGTGATGATATCACTCTTAATATAAGGACGTGTTTGTCATTATGTTTCCATATAGGTGTAGCTGGAGATAGGCATTATTCATGATGGGTCACACACGCCAAACGTCAACAACTTCTCTAAACCTTGTGACTAATCTAATGAAAGGGTTGTGTCACGTTCACCTTGTTATTGAAGACACAAGTTGTAGTTTGGAATTTTGTTGTTTTGTTTTTTTTTACCGAATGAAAGAACCAAAACAGCCGTTTGCCTCGGTTTAACTTCTATGCCGACCAACAGCAGCCATAAGGAAATACCTGAATTATATAATCACTGCGAAGCAGAAGGAATAAAAAACAAATGGCTCAATGGCTTTTGTTCCTGACCTCCCCATTCTTTTATGGACTGGTTGGAGTGATGAAGAGATGAAATATTTTAAAGCACCGGTCAGTGATTCTCATGGAATGTTAAAAAGAATAAAGGCATCTTTGGGTCCCTCCCAGATGAACTGAAATAATAGCTTTTCAATATCCATCTCTGTTTCCTGTTTTCAACACAAAGCAATAAGAATAAGCAGGCGAGGTTGATAAAGGAATTATCAATAAGGTCAAATGGAGGTTAACTACTCCCCTCTGCATTACTGCTAAACATCACAGTCAGCGCCGTGAAAGTTATATCACAAAAAGAGGCATCTGTTACTAGTAAGATGACAGAGCTCAGCGCCAGACGATTTGGGTCGCCTGAGTTCACTTTTTAAAAATGGCAACACGTGTAAATTCTTATACTGAAGAGAAGCCAATTTTTCTTTTTTCAGTGCAAAACATTTCACTGTATCGTGGAGAGAACCCCAAAAGACTTTTTTTTTTTTTTTTTTTTTTTTCCGAAAACATAATTTAGTCCAAAAATGTCTAAGTTAAGTTTATTATTTAAGCCGTGGGCTCTTAGCTTTAGTTGCAAAAGTCGTTTCCATTTTGTCAGTGAGCATTGTGGAATTAATCAAGGATTTAATCATCCTGCTTACATTATCTGGTTTCACCCCCTACTGTGGCATTTTGGCAGTGTTTTCATATGGCTAGGTGCATGAGAATTAAAATGATCAGCTCTGTTTCTTTTATCTTGTACTGAAGGAAAAGAAATGTCTTCAAATCCCACAGTTAAAACTGGGGGAACAAATGAGGCGGGCAGCTGCAAAGAGGCTGCAAATGTTTGCATGCAGGCTGGTGTCAGTGTGTCCATCTCGGTTTGGGGGTGAGACAGCACGTGTTTCTGTGGTCTTTCAGTGTCTTCTCGAAACAGTTGTCTAACCATACTTAGGGCTGGAAGTCTGACACGGATTTGTATTTGACCAGTGGTTTCCTCTCAATGCAACACGAGCTCCCATTTGTTTGGCTTGGCATCACCTCTAGACAAACCAAACACTATATATACATTGAGCTGGACACTTGAATGGAAAAAAAAACTTGAATGGACTGGCGACTACATTTCAAAGGAGAGAACAGCCAACAGTGTGGTGAATTGCCATGGCTACAAAACAGAGAGCTATTTTTGGGTTATATGAAGTATGTAGCTTCACAGCTACTTTGCAGAAAAATATCAGTGTAGTTTTATGTATATGAAGCAGCTTATCTAAAGAGCGTGTCGAACTTTGAATACAATTTAAATAAAGCTGTTTCTCTTGTTTTTCTGCCAGCCTGGACCTTTAAACGACGCATTCAATCTAAATGAAAAGGATGGATTGTAATGATTATAAAGTTAGACACACAACACTATTTAGTTCCAAATGGACCATTTCCATGCTTGTTCATTAGTTTTTATGTTACTATCTTCTATCTGAAGGAATTTTTTTTCAGAGTACACATATCAAATTATCACCATAATTGAAAAATACCAATCTTCTAACATAATGTGAATGCCTCGATTAAACCCCATGTTGGAGAGGAGGCTGAGAATATTTATGACAGCAGTGTTGAGTAATGAAGAGTTAGCTTATGATTACATTTCACCAAGTAAAATAACTTTGAGGCAGATTTCGGTGAAGCAACTTGAACACTATTTAAGGTTTCGGTTAAGACAACAGTTCTGTTTGGGAGAAGATGACAGTAGAAATAATTAAAAACAATTAGAAATTTGAGAGTCTTGGTTTTTGTTTGGGGTTAAATGAGGGGGAAATAAAGGCTTCAACTATGATTCTGACAACCACAACAACTTTGCTTTCCAGTTGATCTAGTCTTACGTAATCCTTGTAGTATTATAATCGAATCACCTTTAAATCTACAGAAAGGTGCTTTTTATACTTTACATATTAAAACAGATATATATGGAGCAGAAATGGCCACCAGTGGGCGAAATGTATGGACAAAGAAGAGCTGCCCTGAGGCCTTTAATTCAGACAGAACTTACGGACCCCAGTTATCACAGAAACTGAAACGAAGACCACGTTCACACCGGCCTTGTTTAGTCCGATTGAACCAAACCCTGAAGCGTTTAACACCCTGGTGTGGCTTGTTTGGGTTGGTTTGAACGCAGTCCGAGACCAACGAAGCGACCGGACTCTGGTCCGGCTTGAAAAAGGTCTTGCAAGTGGAACGAATCATCATCGGTGTGAACCCCATCCGCACCAATCACTGCAAAGGTATTATCTACGCAAACAAAAATGCCTTCTGGACATATGGGCAGTTAAGGAGTTGCATCAACAATACATGAACATATTTGTACATGTGTTTTACATCTATTTTT